>JAADYI010000497.1:0-16521 GCA_023338185.1 Lagenidium sp. CBS 127285
AAAGCCCCAGCGGCCGATAGATGGGGCAGTCCGCGGCGCCGCGCGTGGGTGCCGGGCGGCAACATAACTGCCATTGATGCAGGAACTTTGCTGCCTGGTCATCTCCGCCGGCGCTGCGACCGCTGACACTGCAAGGCAATCGATCGAGCAACCGCTGAGCAATGGCAAAGCCCCAGCGGCCGATAGATGGGGCAGTCCGCGGCGCCGCGCGTGGGTGCCGGGCGGCAACATAACTGCCATTGATGCAGGAACTTTGCTGCCTGGTCATCTCCGCCGGCGCTGCGATCACTGAGGCTTGCGTAGCGGTCAATTAGTTCGTGTAGTGGTGGCGCCACTTGGAGCTGTTGGTTGCAGAACATCATAATGCTACAAAAATTGGCACTTCTTCGCTTTAGTTTGTTGAATTTTGTCTTGGTGTCGGCCAACTTTCAAAAGTTCTCCTGCTTTCTCGTGGCCTGTTGCATCAAATGGAGGTACCGTGTGTGCTGTTATGTGTTGAGCCCCTTCATTACATGATTCGCAGGAATTCCCGCTGTCTTGGAAAATATGAAGGGTGCCATCCTGAAAATGGATAAAAGTACCGTACTTGCAAAAATACCTGCAATCGAACATGCATTAATGTCTGTTGGGCTGTCGTACTCTTTCAGAGCACTACCAGAATAATATCCCATTTTTGTATTTTGGTTACTGTTCCCAGTCGTAACAGGGTACCCTTTTCGTGGTACGCCGTGACGCTCTTGTGCTGTTGGTTGGTGGTGGCATCAGCCGAATACGGATCAGCATTGGCAAAGCACCAAACCGACCTGCTCCGCGATGTCTGTGCGCCGCAATGTCCGCCTCCGTCGCGAGTACCTCTACCGCAAGGGCCTCGAGGGCAAGGAGCGCGCGCTCTATGAGCACAAGCTCCAGCTGAAGGAGGCGATCCGCAGCGGCAAGCCGATCCCTACGGAGCTCCGGAGTCAGGAGAGCAGCCTCCGCCATGAGATGGAGTACGATGACGAGGCCCACGAAAAGCCCATCAACCACATCGACGACGAATACAAGAACGCTGGCGTGTTCGATCCCAAGATCGCGATCACGACGTCCCGAGACCCGAGCTCCCGCCTCAAACAGTTTGCCCAGGAGGTCCGCCTGATCTTCCCCAATGCCATTCGATTGAACCGTGGTGCTCACACGGTCGGCGATGTACGTTGCTGCGCGTTGATAGTGTGCATTGTTGAGGGAGGAAAACAATGACGTGAGTGCACTGACGTGTGTGGTGCTTTCGTCCGCAGCTGGTCGAGAGCGCCCGTGCCCATGACTATTCGGATTTGGTGATTGTCACCGAGACGCGTGGTGAGCCAGGTACGCGCGCGTTCTTCTTTGCTATGGGCAACGAACGACCGAGTGTCACAATGGGGCTGACGATGCGGGTGAAAACTCTTGAACCGTAGATGGACTGGTCGTCTGCCATCTTCCGTACGGCCCCACGGCCTATTTCTCCCTCAGCAACACGGTTCTCCGCCATGACATTGAGGACCGGGCAAAGGTCTCGGAGGCGTACCCGCATATTATCCTCAACAACTTTGAGACGAGCTTGGTACGGACCAAAACAAATGGCACAGTTTACGATCGATGCCAAGAGCGTGGGCTCATCACTTGGTTTGTTGGATCACGCAGGGCAAGCGCGCGGCCAACATCCTCAAGCACCTCTTCCCCGTGCCCAAGGCCGACTCGAAGCGGGTGATCACATTTTCGAATGACAATGACTTTGTCTCGTTCCGCCACCATGTCTTCAAGAAGACGGGCCGGGAGGTCGAGCTCCAAGAGTGCGGCCCCCGATTCGAGCTCCAGCTCTACCAGATCAAGCTCGGCACGTGCGACCAGAAGGAGGCCGAGAACGAGTGGGTCCTCCGGCCGTACATGAACTCGGCCAAGAAGCGCCGGCTCCTCTAGGACTTCGCAGGCGGTGGCCACAGGCTCTGTCTCAGGACCCCATACAACAATCACCATGTTTCATTTTATCCCCCCCCAACTTTCCGTTCTGGCTGTTTTCTTTAAGGGGATTCCCCTTATCTGACATCATTAACATCCTCATTCCGCATTCCCAGCTGTCCCAGCTGGATGGATGGATGCGTATGTCCTCGAGCGCTCTTTTACGCTGATGGGATGGCCATCAACCGACAACAAAACCAACAAAATCGCACACGCACACACACACACTCACCAGGTGCAAGGCACAGAGCGCACACGCGACGTTTCCCCATTTGAACATCAACGCCAGCAATCACCAACAACATGACGCGCCCCGATGGCATTGGCCTCGCGTTCGCCCTCGCGCTCTCGTCCTGGGCGTCGTCGATGGGGACGACGACCACGGGCGTGGTGGTGGCCCTCGGCCAGTCCTCGGCCCCGTGCCTCGAGGCTGCCGGCGCGGCCATCCGCCTCGATGGGAACGGTGGCTTCTGCTACCTCCGGGGTCAGCGGATGCGCCCCCATGGCGTCTATGCCATCTGCCGCGACGGCGCGCTGACGTGCTACGCGGACGACGGCATCCCCGACCGGCCCCGCCGCGAGGTCCCATGTGTGGCCCCGGAGCCCGGTCACTGCGGGGCCCCGTCGAATGCCACCATCGCCCCCAGCAGCAGCAGTCCACCGCCCCAAGAACGCGCCAACAACAACAACGAGGATGGGGAAGACAATGATGACGACAATGACGAGGAGGTCGACGCAACAGTGAATCGACGATGAAGTAGTGTGCCGATGCATCAAGCTCTATCGCTTCGAAATTGTTGAATGTGGTGGTAGTGCAGTGTGTGATAGAGCGACAAGATGGTGGTCGTGGCAGTGGGCGCGGGCAGTGCACGAAACAAACAAACCAAACAAATCTATATAGACATGTGATGATGATGGTTGACGCACTGCACCACCAGTGCCTCAATGCCCAATGGAAACAAAACTCCAGAACGCGGCACAACCCTCCCAGGCGGGCATTTTGAACAAAATGCCGCCGACGTATCAGAGCGAGACGTTGATGTCAGCCTGCAAGAACGAGTCCCCGGGGACCCGGGCGAGGATCTTGCTAAACGGGTCCACGGGGGGCGCGTACATCTCAAACGTGACCGGGGCGCTCGTGATCTTGCCGAGGTCAAGGCGGAAGAACGTCCAGCAGCCGACCTCGTTCTCCTCCGTGAGGAGACTCCGGTGGCGCAATTCCATGACCGCCACGCAACCTGATTGTTGTCAACAAAGCCAAACACACAAGTGAGTCTCTCAAGGCCTGAGCCCCGACCACGCCCCCCAACGTACCGTCCTTGATGTGCTCCAAGGGGGTCTGAAGGTTCCACGTGTTCCCAAACCACCAGTAGTTGCCCCCGGCCTGGATGAGCGAGTTGGGCGTCTGCTGGGCCTTCTCGACGATCCCGCCCTTGAAGTCGAGGATGTACAGGTTGAAGTGCGGGGTCTCCATCACCGGCCCCGTGGCCACCGCGACGGCACCCAAAAACACCGACACGTACGTGCTGTCCGAGAGGCGCACAGGGGGCTTCATCAGCGCCACGCGCGTGGGGTCGTTCACAGCGTGCGTCGCCGGGTCGAGGATCTCCTTCATGTCCTCCTCAATGGCAATATCCAGCGAACTCAGGCCCTTGGCGTTTTTGACCGTCGGATCCGAGCCCTTCTTCATGAGCGTCTCAACGAGGTCATACCGATTGAGCATCACCGCATAGTGCAGAGGGGTATCACCATTGACGTCCACGGCATTGGGCTCGGCGCCATTCTCGAGGAGCCACACACAGACCTTGGCCGCTTCAAAGCCTTCGTCGTCGTCATTCTGCACGGCCAAGTGCAGTGGCGTAAAGCCGGCCTTGTTCTTCATGTTGACATACTCGCGACGGAGAGCAGTGTCGATGCAAATCATGTTCTGGTACGGCGGACTGGAGGTCGCGATGCGCACACCGTGCACCTTGCGAATTGCGGCCATCCACTCGTGCACTTCCTCCTCCGTGTCGGCGACGAACGACATGAGTCCCTCGGGGTTCTTGGAGCTCTTCAAGCGCGGCGAGTGGATCTCGAAGCAGTTGTCCACGTGCGAGATGCGCTTGATCGTGGCATCACACAATTCCATGATCATCAGCGGGACCTTCTCCTTGGGTGCCTTGTAGTACGACAGGGACACCTCATCAACCATCACGTATCGCTTCGTGGCCCAGCGGTTTCCACTGGCCTTCTTCAGGAATCCCTCCTTCAGCACCTGGATCTGCAGGGTCGTCGGCAGCACAGGCGGCACCGCCGCTGACAAGCGCCGGGTGGCACCAGCGGCAGGGGTCGATGAAACCAGTGTACGACGTCCAGGCTTCTTCGCAGCACCCTGGTCTCCTGGTCGCGTTGGCCCAGCGGGAGTGGAAAATGAAGCGGCGCTGGAAATCGATGACCCGCGGAAACCCATCGCACCGAGCCCGGGGTTCTTAGATGGTGAGCTCAGTGATGGGGCACGACCGTTCGGGGTGCTAGCCATTGGCGTACCCGCGACCGAGCCTGTCCGGAGCTTTTCCAGTGGCTCCTCCACGGCACTACTCGAGCTGCTCGCACTCCGTTCGCGGCCACTGAACTCATGGAGGCCCGATCCACTTGGACTGGAATTGCGATTGGCGATCTTTGCCAAGAGCTTGACCATGTCCACATGTGCGAGACGGCTTGCATAGTGCAGTGGGGTGCTGCCCGCCGAATCCCTGCCGTACACAAGATCCTCCATTTGTGGGTTTTCCTCCAGGACGAATCGAGCGAGGTTGAGATCTCCATTCTTCGCGGCCACATGAATGAGCGACATCATATCATTCGATCTGTCTCGAACACGAAGCATACCCGGGATCTCCTGCGCGATGTGGAGAACGTCCGTGAGGTTGAAAGAATTCGCGGCCTCGAACATCTCCCGCGTGCGGTTGCGAAGCCGGATTCTGGACAAGAACACTCGAACAACACCAAGCACTCGCGCCATTGCGCGTCGCCGAACCATGGCGCTCTTGTGAGCCTTGCGCTGGCGGAAGACGCACTGAACGAGGATAATGCGATCTCGGGCTTTTTGATAGCGCTTGCGTTGCAAATATCCTCGAGTACGTGACTGTAATCGCACAATTGCTCTTCGAGCCTTAATGAAGGTTCGGCGTGTCAGGTACTTCCGAATGGCGGCTTGGGCAACCACGGATGCGGCCTTCAGCTTCAGGTAACGATTACGAGCAATCAGCATTCTTGAAAACGATTGAAGTCGAATAATGCGAGTGCGAGCAGACTTATACAAAGACATTTGTGCATGAGCACGCCACAGCGACTGAACAAGAGTAATCTGACCAAGCTGTTTCTTGAATTGGCGACGTTGGCGTTGCATTCGCCAGAGCGATTGAACCATTACGATCCGCTTCCGAGCGTCAATGTACCGCTGGCGACAAATAACCATTCTGCCAAATGCCTCAATTCGAGTGGCCATTTTCTTTTCATGAAGAAAACGCCTCCGCACAAGTGCTCGTCGAATCATCGCCTGGGAATTAATGGTTGCCTCTCGACCACGAAGGTACTCGGTGCGCACCTTGTTTGCCCGAACGCGGGCTTGAATCATGATGATGCGCCGTCTAGCTCGTTGGAATCGACGACGAGCGACAAATCCTCGAATGATCCGAGCAATCTGTGTTTGGGCCTTGTTGCGACGGATGGCTCGCTCACGAGCCTTTTTACCATACTTGAGGCGAGCAAGAAAGCCCCGACCGACGGCATGCAAAACAATCGCCGCCTCCTTCATTTTCTTGTACTTTCGACGACCATAGTATCCCTTGTACTTGGCGGCAATCACCGATGATGCATCCCGCATTCGCAAGAACTCTCTTCGTTGTTTCCGCATGCGCATCGCGTTGGCGATAATCGATGCCGCACGCTTCTGGCGACGATATTGTTTACGAGCCAAGTGACCGCGAACTTGAGCATTGATCTTCGTCGCCGCCCGTGGGGCGTGCCGGAGGTACCAAGCATGACGACGTGCAATCTTGCCTCGGATCCGACTTTGCACGACTATAGCCGCCTTCCGCAAACGACAGTACTTTCGTCGCTCAATGAACTGCCGGGCGAGAGCGTTCAGAAGAGTGATTCGGCGACGCATCCTGCGGAGGAACAATTTTGCTCGATACATGCGTAGCATGGACTGAAGCAGGATTACCTTCGCACGAATCTGAAGGTATTTCTTGCGCTGAAGCATCCGACGAACATGCTTTTGAATATTCGTTGCTGCTTCTTGTGTGATCTTTCTTGCTTCATTGTCCAAAATCCGCAGTTGACTGTCTCGAAGAAATACCTTCTTGTGACCTAACTGCCAATTTTCACGTTCCAAATGCTTCAAAATGACCTCACAAAATTCTTTGTCTGTCATCTTCTCGCGCTTTTCCTTAGATACCTTCACTTTGCGCGTAAGAATTTGATAGCGCTGGAAGAACTCGTTGAACAGCCGGCGAACGGGATAGCCAGACCGTCGGATGCGCACAGTTTCCATCACACCAAGGTAGATCAGTTGGTTGAGAATCAATGATGCATTCCAGCCTTGAGGAAAACGGAGATTATTCGGCTTGACACACCGAACAAATGACGGAGCCGTCGCACGCAATTCTTGCATAAGATCAGCCATTTGCTCGCGGAATTTGCGCCCGACTGTCATTGTACCAGTCATCTTGTTGCCAGCTTTGCGAATTGGCTTGCGAAGCGGGTTGCCGCCTCCGCCTGCCGCGCCTGCAGCTGCCGCGTCGGCAGAAACGGGGAACAGCTTCCGCACAAATTCGAGATTCGAACTGTGCATCAACGAGATGAGGTCATTGTGAAGCGAATCATCATTCTTTTCCAAAAAACCAGTGACATTGTAAGTGACTTCGCCTGCGTAGTGGTGAATCGTGAACTGGTCGTTGGCAAACCGCGGCTTTGAGTAGTAGATGGTGGTGCCCTCTTCCACTTTTCCTTGGGGGACGTGCGTCTGATGCAACTTCTGAATGAAATTTTCATCGCTGGCTCGCCGGCCTAGCATCGCCTGTTCATCAAGCAAACACAAGATTCCCAGAGGCTTCTTGTCGATCAAATCGAGGCACGGGCCGTTGTCCTTGAATTCGAGGCGCGAAAAGTCAATCCCCTCTTCCACATACACTTCTTGCTCGTAGACAAAAACGTGCTGATTAAACTGTTGCTGGAGCATTTCGTTGGTATAGTTAATGCAGAGTTGCTCGAACGAGTTGAATTGGAGACTCTCAAATCCGAAAATATCGAGAATACCGATGAATCGAGGAGCGGCACCACCGTAAGCGCTCCCATTCATGCCGTTGGTCATTTCCTTTGTTGATGCGTTGATCTGCCCAACGAGCCAGTCGAAGAGCTTACTGAAAATGTCCTTGGCGAGACCATTTCTTGACTTGGCTGCCTCCACAGCAGAGAGTGAAATTTCGGCAACGGACCCGCGAGCACCGGCAGACATGGTCCTCTTGGTCAACGCAAACTCCAACTCTGTTGGGGTGACTTGCATGAGCTCAGCGAGGCTGGTCACATCCTCTGGGCGCGATACTTGGGCCTCAAGTTTGGCATTTTCGGTGAATTCCAGGTTGCCGAGATGCAACACCACCGCCACGAGCGTGAAGATGATCTTCTGGAGCTCCGCATCGATCCCAATCGTCCCCATGGCCTCGACAAGCTCCTTGAAGTCCTTCTTGTCGTTGATCTCGGGACATTGGACGCAGTTTCCCTGATTCAGGTAGTAGTAATCGCCGCCGTTCTTGAGCTTGAGCGCCGCCTTCTCTGCCGCCGGGAGACCCGCGCAGAGTTGGTAAAAGATGTGGTAGTTTCGCTCCGCGTCGCCGCATCCGACGATCCGGCTCTTCTCGAGCAAAAAGTGGCTCGTCGTCGCGCCGGAGATGGTCCCATCCGCGTGGTAAAAGATCTTGATGAACTTGCCAAAGCGACTGCTGTTGTCATTGCGGATCGTCTTGGCATTGCCAAAGGCCTCGAGGATCGGGTTACTCTGGAGCACGCACTGTTCGACCGACGAGCCCTGCGCGGGCTTCTTGTCATTGCTCTTTGGCGCGCGCTTGCCGATCTCGCTGATGTTGGCGAGGTACTGCCCTCATGCAACGTGTCAACACAGCCAAGTCACTAGGATTCGCATGGTCCCTCTCTCTAAGGCGAGACGCCCACTGATGGTACGTACCCGCATGATGTACTTGGACGCCTCGGTCTTGCCGGCGCCGGACTCGCCACTCACGAGGATCGACTGGCACTTGCCGTCCTTGCAGAGCGCGTGGTAGGCGCCGTGGGCCGTCGAGTAGACGTGGGGGACGGGGTTTTCGAGCTTGCCGATCGAGTCGAGCTCGGGAAAGTTGTAAAGCATGGGGATGTTCTTGTAGGGGTTGATCGAGATGAGGATGTCCCCCGTGTAGGTCTAAGGCAGCATGCGCGAACGAACAAACGCGTCGTTGGTCAGTCCCGATCATGCCCATTGTGCCCCAAGCGTGTCGGATCATCAAATTGTCGTGTGACGACGGAAACCCACATAGATCTTATCATCGAGGTACCGCCGCCGGAGGAGGTCAAGGAGCGGGGCCTGATGGAGGTTGTCCATCTCCGAGATGTTCTCGAGGTCGAGCGAGTGCGTCGGGTCGTACGGGTGCACCTGGTCCACGGGGAACTGCTGCTCATTGTCGTTCTCCGGGAGGAGCACGTGGAGCTTGTCGCCATCGTCCTCGACGACGGTCCCGAGCTGCCAGACGTTGCGGGCGTCGGGGCACCAGACCTTCTCGCCCTCGCGCCGGGGCACGCGGGGCTTGGGGCCGCTGCTGCTCATCGCGCTTTCGTTCCTCCGGACGACAACAACGGCGGCGGCGGTGGCGGCGATGGTGGTGCGTGTGCGTGGGGCCGATGAAGTGAGCTGCTTGCTGCAGGAGGGAGATCAAGCCAAGTGTGGAGGGGCTTGTAATGGGGGCGACCAAGCAAGGGGATCCCAGGGGAAAAACCTCGCCAAATCAGGGGCCAATAATGGGAAAAACCACCGCATATGGATGAAAACACCTCAGCATAGGACATCACGAAATGGCTTCAACTAGGGTTTTTTTTTCCAATGCTGAGATACCGTACGCTTTTTGTTGTCGTGTTGCTGAGTTGGCCAAACTGGGTTTTGATGGGCATCATCATCACGGAAGCTGTGTGGAACTGGGAGGATGAACGATTCGCCGCGCGTGACTCGCGTAAGCCCTCCTGTTACGGCAGTAAAAATGCCCCGAGGAACTGGAAAAATGTGGTTGATATGAACACCGGGCCCTTGATGGGCGAGCGGCCGGGGATCAAAAGTACTTGGAGCGACTGTCGGTGGGGGCATTGTTCTGGAGATACGAGCTCGTCGCCGACGAGAGGAAGCTCATGCCCTTGGCCGCCGAGGAGAGCAAGTTGGAGCCGCTGGTCGCCGCCGAGAGCAAGTTGGAGCCACTGGCCGCCGCCGAGAGGATGTTGGAGCCGGCGGTCGAGTTGAGCAGGCTCTGGAGCTTGAGGGACGGCAGCGAGCCCGGGGCCGCGGCCGAGCCGCTGCTGTCGGCCTCCTGGAAGAGACTCCCCGCGCGGGTCGGGGGCTGCTGACTCGAGCGGGGGGTGCTCGATCGCGAGTCCGAGTCGCGGGACGCTGGTGCTCGACGGCGACTCGCGGGCACTGGCAAAAGGGAGAACCGGGACACGGGCTCGAGAAGCTTGACAATCGGCCGAGTGTCCTGGGCCGTCACGGCGACCTGCTTTCCATCTGTCACAGGGCATTAGCGCATGTAGGACTCTAGAGGTGCACCATCATTGCCAGTGGTGTCGTCACGTACTGATTTCGATAATGTCACTGGACTCCGAGAGCGAGGAGAAGAGCAGACGGCTCTTTCGAAACTGAACGACCACGTTCTCGATGAGCTGGGGCCCATAAATCTCCCAGTCTACGGGGTCGATGAAATCCTGCATCCGTGCGAAGAGATCCTTCAGTCGAACAAGGCTCTTCGAGCACACCGTGGGGTCGATGTCGTCCCCCCAACCGAATCGAACGAAGTCGGAGAATCCCAGAGTTGCTCGGACAAAATACATGTCGAACAAGAACTGCTGCATACAGCATTCCCCAAAGTTCAAAGCATTGTGGTTTTGGTGGTTCTTTGCCTTGATCACAAGCTCCACAGCTTCGTCGTAAACGTCAACACTCATGATTGTAAGCTGCTCAATGAGAACAGCACGAATGAGGGCGTGCATTTGCGAACGATGTTTCGTCCCAGTAGTTGTGGAAGACTTCACCAGTCGATAAGCTTCGTCCAAGGCGTAGCAACAAGAGAAGAGGAAACTGGAAACCGTAGGTGTTTCGCACCAGGGCAGATAAACCTTTTCGCCTTCCACACCAGCTCCGACGTTGTCATCTTCCAGATCGTCGTCCAAGATTAGGTGCTCGGACCAGCCTTGATGTCTCTCGATCCATTCCTACCCAGTAACATTCCAGATGAGACCAATGCATGTGTCAACCCAGCAACATCGATTGCATACCTCATTCGTGAGATTGTACTGCTCCAGGTGCAAAACATCCCGAAGAGGGACAATGTTTTTTGCAAGTAGTTCTTTAGCCCAGCACTCGCAGTATTTTCCGGCAAGAGCCTCCAGTACTCCCGTAAAAACTTGAGAAGAAGGTGCCCCCTTCTTGACTTGAAGTACAAGCTGAAAAGAGATTAAACCTAGAATATCCGTCTCGCGCATCTCCTCGTCAATAAAAGTCGTTCCTTGCGAGCTCGGTGATCCGGATTCCTGAACAAGTTTCAATGAGTGGACGAGATCGCATCAAGTAAGTCTATAGCAACAAACCTTAATAAGCTTCCTAAGCTGCGATACACTCAACGAGTGGGATGACGCAAGATTCTCGACAAGGTTAATGTCGGACAACGGAATTGAATTCTCAACAGGTAGGACTTCAAAAACACTCGCCAATTTAACTGGGAAATCGTTCACTATAGAAATGAGAATATTTGCGAGTCCGAGAAGGACACGTGGGTCGCGATCATGATGTCGATGTGTTCCCGTGTGATCATCAAATGGGTGTTCATGTTCGAGGAAGCGAACAAACGCGAACAAGGTTCTCAAATACTCTTCACGGAGCACTCGTTGCAGCTCGCTCGACTTCAAACCTTCAACGCGCCTATGAATGATTTCGAAGAAATCGAAGAATCGGAATGCTTTCAGCTGATGAGTATTCGATGCCGGCTCATTTGTCATGTCAAAGGATGATCGAATCTCCGTTTTCACTGCTTCTAAGGCCACTTCAAACGAGTTTTGGATGAGATCTCTCGTTCGCCTCCTGAACGCTGCTCCGAAAAGTAGCTCGAATAGTGAACTCGCATGGGGGCGACCACTCTCGATTTTGCTCCAAAGTGACGTTCCTTGATACGATTTTGCTCTGTCATGAATCAGGGCGAGTTTGGACTGGATCGAGGCAATATTGGCAATCGTGTCGATGCTCCTGATCACACTTTCGGCATGCGTAGAAACCTGTCATGAACGTCAGACCCAGCACGTTCACGAGCCCAACGAGTCCACAAACGCACCAATGAGATCTGCTTGTTCATCCAGGAGATGACCTTATCCGCAACGGCCGTGGAATGATCCGCAGAGTCGTTCGAACGTAGCTTTGACAGGCGACTTTCATCAGCATCCGGCGTCAAAGAGTCAGCCAAAAAGAGACTATCAGCGTGCTGGATCGAGAAGAGCATGGACCGGAGGTTGACGCGAAGTTGCTTTACTGCACTAGCGGAGAGATCACTAGAGTCGGCCTCGTCATCGTGATTCACGAGTTCCAGTTCGAACCACTTGGCGCGGAGCTGGAGAAACTCTTCCACGACATCATCCAGCGTGAGATCAGGATCCAGCTCCGTGAGCGTCGCCAAACTGTCCGAATACAGCTGATGATCCTGGCCCCGGGCGCGGAGGCACATCTTCGCGGTGCTGGCAATACGCTAGGTATGAAGGAGGGGGGGAAGTCAAAATCAACGACAACGCCCTGTTCGTGAGTGCATCAATCGTCAGGGAGAGAGTTGGTGGTTCAAGGGCGTTGTTACCTGTTCAAAGGCCATCAGCGACGCGCCGAGTGACGACAAAAATGGGTACGAGGACACCGCCGCGCGGATCTCTGGGGACTCCCAGACGTCCATGGCTCGGCGGTAGTGCCGCAGGGCCGCGTACGTCTCGCCGGCGTCGAGCCACCGCCAGAGGAGCTCGTGGGCGTCGACGAGGAAGAGCACGCGCTCCGAGAGACCACCCACGGGCGGGTCCGCGCGAGGGGCCGGCACGTCAACTTGTCCATCATCGATCGCCTTGTGGGTCGTCGTTGCCGTCGATGCGCGCGTCAGGGTCGCCTGGAGGGCCGCATCGATGGTCTGCCACTTGGCGGGCATCTCCCGGAGCGTCGACTCGAGCCGCATCGCCGCCGAGTGCATCGTGACGATCTTGTCCGCCGACTCGATGAGGTCCCGATACCGCACGCCGATCATCTTTTGCATCTCCTCGGTCTTGTTCGCCTTCTCCTTCCTGCGATCGACGTCGTCAAGCACCGTTGCGTTGACGCTCGCTCTCGCCCACCGACAATGCGGGGGCTCCCACTCACTTGGTTCGTTCGAGGAGGACCTTGGCATCGGCGACCGAGAGCCGGCGGAGGAAATCCGCGGCGCCGTCGCCCCCCGCGCCGCCCCCGCCGCTGTTCTGGCGCCCCATCATGGGCTTCATCATCGTCACCACGATGATCAGCTTGATGATCGATATACCTCGAACGTATCCACGTTGGTAGCCACTGATACGAACTAATTGCGATACGAACAATGCTCACATGTTGCGATACCCAACTGTGAACGAAGCAAACGGCTAAAACATGGAGTCGGGCCTAGACGAGTCGGTCTCGGAGGCGATCACGCCCGAGATCGGGCCGAGCAGCCTCGAGGACCTCAGCGCCGGGAGGGTGCTGTCGGCCGAGTTTTACTGGCAGGCGGGCCACGATCCGGCGGCGGTGGATGGTATACGGTCGCTGATGGAGGTTGTGAACCCGGCGGCAGCTCCATCACGCTAATATCGCGATCCGATGCCGGTGCCACCGCAGGCAAGCTCGGTCGTGCGCGCCGGTTTCTTCGATCGGCTCGGGCGCTCTATGAGCTTCAGTATCAATCCAAGCGCCCTTCCGCACTGCTCAAGATGAAGGCCAACTCGGTGCGGTGTTGTGAGATCGACTCAATCAGCGTTGCAAGAGCGTCCTGACGTCAGGCTCTGTGTGCCATGTGGGATACGGCAGTATGGCTTCAAGAGCGGATCGACCTTTGATTCCCTGGTCGCACTTCTCTCGCCCATTCGCGGACCGCAGGTGCTTGGTACGATGCGTTATCGGATCTACAACGTGTGTGGGCTGGCTGATGCGAGTGCGAGGTGCGTAGACACATGGACAGCGCGCGAAATTCGCATCTACGAAGACGCGTTTGCCCTCCATGGCAAAGATTTTCACGCGATTGCGAGTGAGGTACGATAATGAAATCGCGAACAGGCGTCATCAGAGCATCACAACTAACAGTATCGTGGGCAACAAACGGCGCAGCTACCGAACAAAACGACAAAGGATGTGATTGCTTTCTACTACGTCTGGAAAAAGCACGGATCCCAGGCGGTGGAGGAAAGTCTATCGGATGAGAGCGACATCGATTTGGAGTATAACCATTCGAGCGAGACGCTCAAGTTCATGGATAAACTCAAATGTGCGGCCATTGCTCCCACATCCGCAAACCCCTTGATTCGCTGACACGGCCTTCGTTACAGTCCGCCAACGGTGCATCAAGGACGTCTTCACCTCTGCACGCGAGTTACAGCATACCATTTCGGTGGGCGCTCTCAAACACACTGGAACGGACGTTGAAGTCTTCGGGCTCCATCGCCTCTCCGGTGTTCAGCCATCCATTCCTTCCACGTCGGTGATTCGGCACCCTTCCATAATTGGTGCGTTTTTTTGAGTTGCTCGTGTGCTCTGGCTGTACTTACACGTGCGTTTTCAGACAACTGGACTCTTCGAGAGCTGCGGGTGTTCGAGCTGGCGATGGAGTGTTATGGAAAGGAGTTCCATCAAGTCGCCAAAACAGTAAGTCAAATGAAGTGCGTTGGATGGGAGAGTCCAGGCTGATTTCGCTTATTGCAGGTTGGGACGAAGAGTTGCAAGGAAGTAATTGCGCTATACTATGTGTGGAAGAAGGATCCATACTATCAAATCGTGAAGAGCCGATGGGAAAAGCGAGACCCGCATAAGAAGCGGTCGTCAAACTCATCTGTTAACGACTCATCATCGAAAACAAAGTAATCTACTCAATAGAGATTACTTCAGGCTGCTGAGGCTGCGGAGGCTCTGGAACGGGCTCACTTGGTTCGTCCTCCTCCTCGATTTGAGACAAATGCTTGCACCCCGTGCAAACCCACGACGCGGGTGGTAGCTCCTTCATGTTGATGCAATACTTGTGGAACATGCGGTTACACATATCACAGAGAACCAGTTCGTCTTCGTTCTCAGCAAGTGCGCAAATCTCGCAAGACTCGGAGTCCAATAAATACGAGCGAGAAGAATACGACACGGGGCGAGTCGTCCCTTGCTCGTGCTTGTGGAATTGATCTTGTTGGAGGAGCTTGATGTTACGGTAGATTTGAAAACCATGCAGGGCGTGGCCGATGTTCGTCAAGTTCAACCTGTTCCCCATAAAGTAAGGGAAGCGAACCTCAAGCGCCTTGAACCCCTGAACCTGACGTTGCTCCAACAGTTTCGCCAGTGAAACAAACTCCGATGGACGGGCGCGGCGCTTTCCAAAGATCTGGACTAGGCTCCGCTTTGCATCCAAAGACAGCCACACGAAGTCATCAGCGACAAATTCGTCGTCGAACATGTTGAATTCGATGAGGTCGCACACAACTTGCCAACATGTGAACGAGCCCAGGGCATTGTTTTCAAACTTTCGAAGCTGTTCAAAGGCTGCTCCAGCGGAGGTGCAACTCTTGATGTCGAACGTGCATGCATCAAGTTTCTCCAAAAAGGCCTCGAGCACGTCCAAAAACTGTTGAGCTTCGAGCTCCCGGCGACCGGCAAACAACGATTCGTCCTTTCGCTTGGATAGATTCAAGATGCGCTTCTTGAAAGGCTGAAATGAATCTGAGCTGGGGATGCCGTTCGTCTTGTCAAATGTCTCCAATTTGTTGCAATATCGGAAAACCACTGCCATCCACAACACCTCCCGCATACTCAATCGTCCTTGATGGGATTGCTGCCAGCTGTGAACCACCTTAGATCGGGATCCAAATGGCGCCCCCACCGATACTCGCCACCACGTACCGCAAAACGTGCTTTCGAAGATATGCAGTACTGCGGTCAAGCTCGCGGTAGACGTTGCACGTCCCTGCAAGAGAAAGGAAATGACAACCACATTCGCGACCCATCCTCCTGTGAACAAATTGCGCACGTACAATACTTGATCAGCGAGGGGTCCACACGCGGTTCGTTGTTGCCCATCGCGTAGCTGTGCCACATGCCGTGGCGCTGATAGACAAAGTCGTAAAACGCCAAGGCCCCGAGCCACCAGCTCTTGTAGCCCTTGCCGTCGTCACTCTCGAGCATGTGATCGTCGAGGAAGCTGAACGAGCGGCGCTGACGCTTGGTGCTTCGCTCCTCCACCGGGGGCTCGTCCACGTCGATCACCTCCGTCGCAGCCCACTTGTTCTTCTTACCCGTGGTCGTCGTGCCGTTTGTTGGGCCGTCGCCGCGAAGGGGGATGTACTTGCCGCCGCCCTTCTTGTTGGCCTGCCAGCCCTTGAGCGTGAGATACTCGGACTCGCACGCGAGGCTGCAAACCGGCACCGATGGGGCCCCCTTGACGGTGTTGGTCGAGAGGTACTCGGGGTTGGGCGAGTGGCAGACAAAACAGTGGGTCATCTCGACACCGTTCCCCGATGCGGCGTCGTCGCCGCTCGATGCGCCCTCAACGTCCTCGACATCCGTCGCGTCGCTGGCTGTGGCCTCGACCCGCAGGGTCGAGCCATTGAACCACTTGCTCAGCTCGAAGCCATCCCCGAACGCCGCCATCATCGCCCAAGTGTTTCCCGCTTCCACTTGTTCCCGTTTTGCCAAGTCAAAAGCAGGCGCACCCCAAATCCAAGGACACGTACCAGATTCATCCTGTCAAGTACGTTTTCGTGGAGCAATCGTACATAGTTGAAATGTTGATATTCAGAAAAGCGATTGAAAATATCACAATAGAAAATTCGAATTGCAAGGTGGTGGAGTTTTGATGATTGTCAAGCACACATTTGAATCCCATGAGAAGCACTCAACGAAACAGTGAACGATCGGACAAAATTGGGTGGGTCGGACAGTTGGCGGACATGTATTGAGCGGCTGACAGCTGCGATGTCACAATAAGGTCACTATTATGAAAGGAGTTTTGCTGGGGTCTGTTCACAAAAGAAAAGCGA
>JAADYI010000498.1:0-16471 GCA_023338185.1 Lagenidium sp. CBS 127285
CAGCGCGGCGGCCGACGAGCGGCAGTCGCCTCGTCGAGATGCTCCGGAGTAAGATCCCCTCGAGTCGAGGCGAAGTTGGGGTTGTCGCCAAGAACGAGGAGCTCGAGGGGCCGGCGTTGATCAGCGCCGCGCTGGGTGCCGCCCGGCTCGTCCTCGATGTCCCCGGAGGCTCCTCGCTCGAGGCGGCGTCGACGGTCTCGAGTCGACTCGAAGTGGCACCGGGAAACAATGAGGAGGAGGAGGAAGCGGAGGACGTCGCGTCGTGGAGTCGATACGACAACGAGCAGGAGGAAGCGGCGCAGGCGGAGCCGGCGGTCGATGAGAGCGACGAGGAGGATCCGAGTCTGGAGCGATATGAGGACGAGACCTTTGACTGAGGGACCAAGTACTAGTGGAAGACAATGGAGAAGAGTGGGCACTAAGGAAAGCACGAGCGCACACTAACGTATGAACTACCCAAGTTTTTTTTGACAAGTGCGTGCCTACGTTTGTGTCATTACTGTTTGTCCTGGGGGCTGCGGCACCATCGTTGCTCTTTCGCACTCGCTCTGCTCTCTCTCTTGCTCGCTCTGTTTCTCTCCTCAGGCCGTCGGCACCGGCGAAGGGCGACGTAGGGACGAGGCCGATGGTGGCCCGCCGCCGTCGGTCTCCATTGACGTCGACTGGAAGGCCTCGACCAGGAGCTTGTGGCCGATCCGGGCGATGCGCTCGTGCACCGACGACCCGCCCTCGCTCTGTGTACGTCGACAACAATCATCCGAGCAAATGCCTCAGCTATGGCAGAGTCCCCAAGCAAAACGAGACAACACACGTACCAGTGGCGCCGTCGGAGCCAGTGGCGTCGGAGCCGGTGGCGCGAGGACGTCGTCGTTGTTAGTCGCCGGTGACTGTTCCTCCGGTGCCTCCGATTGCTCCCGCTCGCGCCGTCGGTGGTGATGCGAGTGGCGGTGCGGGCTCGAGGCGGCCAGGGCCCGGGCCCGGGCGAGCTGTTGTTGCTGCTTCTGCTCGCGCTGCCGTCGCTCCTCCTGGACCCGGAGGATCTCGAGGTGCATCCGGTAGAGCCCCTCAAAGCGCTCCCGCTCGTGCCACGGGAGGAGCTGCCGGTGCCGGAGGTGCAAGTTGGTCCCCGTGTCCCGCTCGAGCTTCTTGAAGGCCGCAAAGTGCGTCGAGAGCTCGAGGAACTGGTCGAGCATGGCCCCGGCGTCGCCGCCAAAGGCCGAGAGCGCCGGGCGCGCGAGGAGCTCCTGGACGTAGTGATCATAGGCCATGACCCGGCGCTGGTCCTCGGCCTCGCGCTGGGCCGCCGAGTGCACGTGGAGGAAGGCACTGACCCCGGAGAACGTTGGGAGCGTGAGGTCCCGGAGGGCCTGCGCCGCGGTCGTCGTCGAGCGGAGCCGGGCGTCGAGGTCCCGGAGCTCGGCCGAGGTCCGCCACACGGACCACGCGCACGAGTACTCGAGGAGCTGCCAGCTCCCTCCACCACCATCGTCGGTGCTCGCATCCGGATCGTCGGCGTCCGCGTCGGCGCTCACGAGCTCGCGCTTGAGCGTCCAGGCCTGGACGCGGAGCTCGTACTGGCCTTTCTTGCTGCTGTTGCTGCTGCCGGGGCTGTGGGGCTCGTCGGGCCCCATGCGGCGGCTGCAGACCTGCACCGAGACGTGCATGTGGTCGACGTAGGCGGCGATGAGCGCGTTGAGCTCGCGGAGGTCCAAGGGGCGGCCGTTCGTGGCCGAGGACGTCCCCGGGAGCGAGGCCCGGGTCGCCGTGTGCCGGAGGGCCGCGACCCAGCACTCGAGGTACGCGCGGCTCGCGGTCGGATCCGGGGGCTCGTTGGGGTCCTCCCCGCGGAGCTCGGCGCAGAGATAATGCGGCCGCGGGGTCGTCGTCGTCCCATGAGCTGCTCCTGACGACGTCGATGGCAGCTCGTTGATCCGGAAGACAAAGCGCCGCGAGTACTCGACGGGGACCCGGGCGGTGGCCCCCGCGGCCCCGAGGAGGAGCTCCCCGAGCTCCTCGGCGGTCGCGACCTGCGCGTGTCGGAGCTCGATGCGCCCGAGGCGCGCGTGGGTCGTCGTCGCCTCGGCAAAGAGCTCGAGGGCGTGGCCCGGGGCATCGAGTCGGGCAAAGCGCCGCTGCCACCGGCGGTGGTGGAGGACCCGCCCCGTGTCCTCGAGGTAGTCCACGTAGCCCTCCATTGCCGTCTTGCTGCTGCGCGTTGTCGTCGCAGGACCGAGAGCAGAGTTGTGAGCTCCCACGCGCCGAGCTCCGAGCTCCGAGCTCCGAGAAAGCGCCAGTGCAACCGAGTGCCAAGAGCGAGAGAACCAATTATAACGTTGCGTCGGGGCACGACGCATGTGGTGACGACGACGACGGTGTGATGGTGGCGTCCTCTTCTTAAATTAAAAGCCGGGCCTCCCTCCGCTGCGCGTGGTCCCAGGAACGCGGTTCCAATATTTCCATCAGGACCACGACTGGCACGTCTCCAGTAGCTCCTTGAACTGGGCCTTGTTGGCCCGGCCCGTGATCTTGGGGCGGAGGGCCCGGAGGTGCGTGACGAGGGTCTTGCGGGCAAACTGCATCGTCGGCCGGTGGCGCCTCAGAAACTGGAGGATGAGGTGCGTGAGGGCCCGCTGCTGCTCGTCCGCCGAGGGCCCCGCGGCGGCGGCCCACTCGACCACGAGCTCAAAGCCCCGCTCGCTGTCAAACACGCTGTTGACCGTCCGGGTCACGGGGTCCACGACGGCCACGGCGCGGTGCCGGGTGAACGTCGCATCGAGGATGAAGAGCACCTGGGCCTTGGCATCGGGCGTGAGCGTCGGGGCCCGGGTCGCGAGCTGGGCCATGAACGCCCCCATGGCCGTCGGGTCCCCAATGGCCCCGTGGGGATCGCAGAGCTCCTGGCTCATGCGGACGACCCAGTCGTCGGTCATCGGCAGGAGCGCGAGGGCCCCGGCCCCGCGCTCACGGAGGGGGATCGCCATCGGATCCGCGTGCTGGGCCGCGCAGGCCACGGCCGCGAGCGGGTCCTCGCCCGTGAGCTGCACAAAGGCCTCGACCTGCTGGTGGAACTCCCGGAGCCGGGCCTGGATGCTCTCGGTCTGCAAGAGCACGAGGTTCCAGATGTCATCGTGGGTCATGGGGACCGTCGGGGTCGTCGTTGGGTCCGGGGCCCCTGCTGCCGCCGCCGCTGCCGCTGCCGCTGTCGTCGTCGTCGTCGTCGTCGTTGCTTCGCCCATGTTGCCCGAGGCCGATGCCATGAGGTTTGATCGTTGCTGTGGCGTCCCGAAAGGCGAGTGGGAATCCCCGCGAGATAGTGACAACGGGTTATGCTTGATAATTTTTTTTTTTAATTTGTGCCCCCCCTCCACCGCCTCGACCCGTTGTTGTGGGAAATATGCCAAACAAACCAACATAACCCCGAATCCAACCAACAAAACCAACGCGCCATGGTCAAGCCCCTCAACAAGGAATGGGAGCTCTTCGGGCGCAAGTACCGGATCCCCGGGGCCAAGGGCGAAAAAGTCGACTGCAATGCGTGCGGGAAGCAGGTCTCGGCGGCGGTCAACCGCCTGCAGTCCCATCTCCGCGTCTGCCCCGCGCGCCCCGTGTTGCCCTTTGGCCTCGGCCCCTCGACGCCGCAGCCGCCCCACGCCGCGACAATCCCCACCGCCAACAGCAGCAGCAGCAGCACCGCCGCCGCCGCCGCTGCGGCCGCGGCAGTCGCAGCGCACATCGCCACGTCCACGACTGGCGCCGTCGCGGCCCTGGACCTCGGGCACCCGCCGCCGGGATCGATGGCGATGACCGACGCCACGGCCGCTTCCGTGGCTGCTCCTGCTGCTGCCTCGGGGCTCGCCGACGACGCGGGGGACCTCGGGCTGCACCTCCCGGCGGCCAAGCGCCCACGGACCTCACCGACGTCGTCGTCGTCTTCGGCGACCGGCCGCCGGCGATGGCCCGGAGATGACCTCTGGTTCGCGGCCGCGACGCCCATGACCACGGCCGCGATGGCCCGGGACCCCGTGGCCTACGCCCGGCGCCGCCTCGAGATCGAGGAGCGCCGTCTCGAGCTCGAACTCCAGCGCGAGCAGCGCGACGCCGCCCGGGAGCCCTACCACCTCGAGATCCTCCAGTCGCAGGCCCTCGCGACCCGGGCGGCCGCCGACAAGGAGGTCTACGAGGCCCGGGCGCTGCTGGCGCTCTCGCGAAAAAACCTCCGCGACCAGGGCGTCACCGAGGACGAGATCGACCGGATCCTCCCCGTCGAGCCCCTGACGACAGCACCGGCGTCGGCGCCGGCAGTGCCAGGATCGACCACATCCGGGCCGCCCTCGGCGCCCTCATCGTCATCCTCGGTGGCGTCTTCAACGGCGGCGTCGCCGTCGGCAGACGCCACTCCAGCTGAGACTACGTCGGCCCCCGTCCCGGGATCGTCGACCACGAGCCCCGACGCCACGGCGCCGTCACTGACGACGACGATCACGAGTCCGGCCCCCGCGACACCGCAAAATCCCCTCGAGGTCACGGTCAAGCTGAACGCCGAGACCGTCATCTGAGTCTTCATTCGGCGCGTGTGGCGGTTGTGCTAATACAAAATACTACCGGTCAGTAACTGTGTCTTCCTCGTGCCCGAAGGTTCTCGAATTTTTGATTGGGGCACGTTGTGGTTGTTCTCGACGCTCACGGGACAGTGTGTGAGCGACAGAGAGGAACAAGACTTGCAGAGTCCGGGAAGAGACCATCGGACGCGAAGAAATCCGCAATCGGCGGCCCCGGAGACTCATTGGATACACGACGGTGAGAAGAACGAGATGGCGCCAACGATGCCGTTCCAGCGATGATCGCAACCGATGGACCGACTTGCGGTCCTCTGACTAAAGGAGCCAGCGACCTCGATGACCTCGGCGCTGTGCGTTTGGCGACGATCGTATCGCAAACCGAATCTCCACGGGGGTTTGCGTGCTTTACCCCCGCATTTGAGCTCTCACGGCGGTAGTTCGAATTGACGAAAGCACTTGTGAAGCGCTTGGCGGCATTTCGAGGTGGCAAAACCATCAGGGGAACTTTACGAAGAACTTGACGAAGGTCGAGGCGAGGATGAAGAGCCGTGCTCTCTGTGGCGTCGTGCGCGATCACAAGGCAAAGCGAAAGGTTTGTCTGCCACAGCAAGAGCAGCATGCAGACGTTGGGTCCGTCACTGCATTTTTTTTACTATTTTTCTGGCAGCAAGTGGCAATTGAAAGTGGACTCTTGAAGACATCGAGACTGCCTACGGGTGTGGGGATTGAAGCATCGATCAAGCTCTCCCTTGAATGGTTGCATCTACTGCTGTTCGACCCAGACGCAAACGAAACCCTTTGAGTACGCGACGATTTGCGTCGCGTTTTATATCGTCGGAGCACGCAGGGGTCCACAACCAAGAGCGTTGCCCTGCCTGTTGCAGGCACTGCAGATGCGAATCTTGCAGTGACTCCGGGCTGGTTCATTGGATTGTTCCAGCCAAAAAATAATCAAATCGCTTTGCTTCCCCCTCACATCTTGCTCTTCACTGTCCATTCGGGACACATTTTTTTTTTCCCGAAGTCCCTCGCACAATCGACGAGTGGTCACTATGGCGCAGAACCTGCGCGTCGCGTACTCGAAATCCCTTGACTGATCTTTCATCGTCGAATCCAGCTCACAAACAGTCTTCATATTCGCCAGAATATGGTGAGCTCTCGGTTGAAGCAGAAAAAAAATCTATTGCAAGGACGGAGGATGACACATGCGAGATTTCGATCAATTAATCGGACCAAAGCAGTTTGACAAAGCGTATTCAAAGCACATATTACTAGTGGAAAACCTGAGCTCGGTAGCAGATCCCGCGCTCGATCGTCGCTGATACCCAAGAGTGTTCTGACTTCCGGTCAAGTTGGCTGCGCCGGACTTCGGGACATTCTTGAATACCAGCGACGACGGCGCCTACCTACAGGTCGACGATGCACGACCGCGCCGAGTCCATCGCTTGGTAGTAGTTGTCGCTGAAGACCGCTCTGGACGTCGTCCGCGTGGACGGAATGTCCGTGTTGTAGAGCGTGTACGACAGCGACCCGAGGCGGAGCATCACCTCTTGGGCCGACGGCCGATCCTCCGGGTTCTGCGCCCAGCAGGCCCGAAGGATCTCGACGAACTCGGCTGGCGCGCGGCTCACGTAGACGGGTGGGACCGTCGGCCGGTCTCCATTCGAGACCAGCGTCCGGACCTGGTGATCGAAGGCCACGTCCCCAAAAGGGGTCGCGCCGTTCGCCAGGATCTCCCACAGAGCCATACCGAAGCTGTAGACGTCGGTCGCGCGGTTGAAGCAGCACTCGTTCGGGTTGGCCATGATCTCTGGCGCATTCCAGCGCCACGTGCCGGCAAAGGTTGTGAGCACGCGGTTCTCGTCGTTGAGTTGCTGCTCCTCGTCCTCGACCGGCAGCGTCATTTTCCGCCGGGTCTGGATCGTGAACTCGGTCGCGATTCGGGAAATCCCAAAGTCCTGCAGTCAAACAAACAAAAACGACGTCACATATCAATACACTGTATAAAGAAAGGCTCCACACAGTCATTTCCATAAGAGCACGCACCGCGATCTTCGCCGTCCAGTCCTCGGTCACGAGGATGTTAGATGCCTTGAGGTCCCGGTGGAGGTAGATCGGGTCGCGGTTGTGCATGAACGCGAGGCCCTTGGCGGCCTCAAAGGCCAGGCGGACCTTGGTCGTCCACTCCATCAGCGGATTGGCCTTGAGGCAGTCCCGCAACGAGCCCCGCGAGCAGTACTCACTACAACGCACCACACAAACAGCCTGTTAGTCTCTCATCACATATCCGAGCATGGTAATGTTGTGGTGATGCCCAACGTACTTGACCAGGCACATGCGGCCCTTGTAGGTCCCGAGCTTCATGAAGAGCGTGATGTTGGGATGACTGAGCTGCGCCGCGAGCGCGGCCTCGTCGCAAAATGTCGTCTGGATCTCCGACATGTGCGTCATGTACAGGTCCTCCATGCCCTCGTCGACGCCCTGGAGGCGGATGCACTTCATCGCGACCGTGATTCCGAGCCACTGGGTCTTGTAGACGACAGCGCTCGAGCCCTCGCCAATCTCGACGACGGGGCCCTCGGTCACCAACTCGGTGATGGGCCCGACGAGCGAGCCGCTGTAGGTCGTGTCGCCGCTCTCGAGGAAGCGCTCCTGGGGGTCGCCGCTGGCCCCGGCGTCGAGCTTGGTGCCCCCCCAGCAGCACGTGATGCTCGTTCCAAAGAGAATGGCGTTGGCGATGGGCAGGAGGTAGTTGAGCGTCTCCGCGATGGCCCCAAAGGCCACCCGCCGGTGGTAGCACACGAGTGTGAGCGAGTACGGGAGCGTAAAGACCGCCGCGCAGACGCAGTAGCCGACGAGCCGGCGGATGACGTTCCGGCCGTGGTTGTTGTTGTTCATCTGCGAGTGCCGACGGACATAGAGGAGGTTGGCGAGGATCATCCCGAGAAGCACGACCTGCACGGCGAGGAGCACGGCGGCGTTGAGCGTGTAGGCGAACGTGTGGTGGAGCACCGGGAGCGTCGCGTGCGAGGCCCCGTAGAGCGACGAGATGAAGACCGAGTAGAGCGCATTGCGCCGGATGTGGAGCTCCTCCATGCGCCCGACGCGCATGAGCTGCGAGAGCGTGAAGATCCAGTAGAGCGACATGAAGAAGGCAAAGCGCGAGAGCATCGAGAGCAGGAGCTCGAGCCCCGAGGGGTCATCAATTGGCGACGGCGGGCCTCGGTGGTGGGGGCGGGCTCGGTCGTAAAAGCCCACGTACGTGACCCGCACGTGTTGCTTGAGGGCCTCGAGGACGCTGAAGCTGAAATCGCTGAGGCCGATGACGCAGACCAGAAGGTCCGCGACGCGGCGCTTCATGCGGTGAAAGCTCACCGAATGCACGAGGAGGAACATGGACGAGAGGCACGCGAGGATGAGCACGACCCACTGCACGTGCAGCCACACGCGGAGCCACGTGACGCCGCCGGCGTCGGTGACGATCGGCGGCAGGGACGGCGGCGGGGACATGGACGAGGACGGCGAGGTCGCATTCGGAGAGCTTGCGAGGCTCCGGAGCCACATTGGGAGGAGATCTCTGGATGGCCCCGGAAGGCGACGGATAGACCGAGAGGAGGGAATGTCCAGAGATGAGGGAAGTTGATATGTAACAAGGCCGCACGGGCTGCTCCACGCCGCAAGACGTGATCCCCGGAACGATCTACGCCCCCCAACACACTGTTCTCCAGAGAGAACGGGTGGGCGTGGTGGGCCTCAGCGACCAACGGTGAGGAAGATGGCGGTGGTGGTCTTTCTGGACTGCACCTGGGAGGCGTGTTGGTCGTTCGCTCGCTCGCTCGCCGCGGGGACACTCTGGGGTGTGATAGCAGCACCCCACTCGCGCGCCCACGTGGGTTGTAACACGCGCCGCTGGTGACCGCCTTTGCTTCTGTGCGAGGGCGATGGGCCTGTGGGCAATGTTTCCAGCGTGGCAAACGCGAAAGCCCTGTCCAAGCAGTTCGAACCCGCGTGAAATGCCCAGTTACGGTCACTTTCGAGCAACCATGCGCAAAATTTAACCTCAAGGTTCAAAGAGTCAGCCCTAGCCCCGACCGCCACTACGGACTTTTCGTAAATATCGGCCAGGTTCGTTGAACTCATATCAGTTATGTACGAAAAGAAGTGGGTTACGGATAAACAGATATGAAAATCGTATCAACCGATATTGAAATCGTGGTTCTGAGTGCGCTGCACCAATTGACGACAGCGAGTTGATGAGCACACTCGAATCGTTGTGCATTTGGCTGCTTGGTACTATGCTGGCTCCAATGCCCCCCCCCCGATCCCTCTCTCTCATCGCCCCGAAATCCAGTGGCACTGGCACGCTCGACAGCTGAGCATCCCTTGTGCGTCTCTCCGTGCCAGGGAGTCACTGGTTGTGCGTAAACACCCAAGCAGAAAAGCGATCCACTTCATATCATCGCCGACATACACTGCAGTATCGAAAGGCTCCAGAGCTGGAGGCTCGATCATGGACCTTCGCCACGCCTTCCCAGTGGATCAGCTACCGTAGGAGTTATCGATCTCCCCGCGCCTTCGACGGGAGCTGTCATCGCGATGTAGAAGTGGCCACACCGCATATTACGCGCCAATGTAGCTCGTCCAACTTCAAGCATCATCAACTGAATGTCGCAGCCCGCTCCAGCGAACACGACACGAAACTCGGACGTGACAAGGGCCCTCAGCAAGACAAAAAGCGAGCTCTGGTTCCTAACGTAGACAAATAAAGTTGTGGCATTGTATTGAAGCCCCAGCAACACCATGGTGTTCGACACAAAGGCACACCAGGTGGTCCAGCACTTTGATGCTGCAGCAGACAACGACGTATGTCACATACGTCACCATTCCGATGCCCAAGCGGCCACCTGCCCGCCCGTGCCAGTCGCACATGGTGATGTTTACTCGCACGCCCACTGGATTTCTTGGCAAAGAGTCAACAAAGAGACCGAGCCCACCCTCCGATAGTGGATACGTGATACAGGACGATCCACCGTCGACGGGTCCCCCCTGGTCTCAGGTTCCTGCGAGAACGCATACGCCGGTTGATGATCTTGTCACCAAAGCCACGCAGCCTCCCGAGCCCCGGCGGCGAGTAGCGTGACCCGCGAACGTGTTCTGCTTCGGGCGTCGCCGCTCTGCCCACTGCACGTTGCAGTTGGGGGATCGAAGCTGAAGCAGGTGGGCCGACAGAGGCGGGCCCTAGATGTGTCGCTCCCCTGGCGCCCGCCACACATCGCACCACCGCCAACGCGCCCGTTGACGCAGCAGCAAGGGACCGCTTCGGCCGTTGGAGAAGTCGGGGATCGGGATCGAGGCACTGCCATCACCCGCCCGCCGAGCGCCCGACGATGGAACACTCACTTTGACATTTCCCCCCCAGACACCAAGTCCCCCAAGCGACTTACGAGTGCCCAACTGCCAATCCACCTCCACCATGTCCGGCGGCGCGATCCCCGTCGACGATGCCCACGGGCCCATCGACGAAGTCCCCACGGAGGGCTCGCGGACCTACGCCATCATCTGCTGCATGTTCGCCTCGCTCGGCGGCATGTTCTTCGGCTATGACCAGGGCGTCACCGGCGGCGTGCTCATCATGCAGTCGTTCCTCGACGACTTTTGCATCGGCTACGGTGACAACACGGACGCCATGTGCAATGCGGCGACCAACGACCTCCCCGACAACTGGGTCACGTTCACGACCAACTACAACTTTGTCTACTACTTTGGCTGTATCTTTGGGGCCTTTGTCGGTGGCCTCGTCGCCGAGCGCTTTGGTCGGCGGGTGACCATCTTCAACGCCGGGCTCATGTTCTGCGTCGGCACGACCTGGGTCGTCGCCAACCCCGCCCACAAGCACGGCATGATCCTCGTCGCGCGATTCATCCAGGGCATGGGCGTCGGCAACTCGTCCTTCTCGCTCCCGATCTTTGGCGCGGAGATGGCCCCCAAGGAGCTCCGCGGGCTCCTGTCGGGCTTCATGCAGATGACCGTCGTCACGGGCCTCCTCCTCGCCAACATCGTCAACATCAACATCAAGCACGACAACGAAGCCTGGCGGATCACCAACGGCGTGGCCATGGCCCCACCGGTCATTGTGATGCTCGGCATCTTCATGGTCCCCGAGAGTCCACGTTGGCTGTACCAGCACAAGGGCCGCGAGGCCGCCGAGGCGTGCTTGAAGCGTCTACGACAGACCGAGAACGTCGAGCGCGAGCTCAAGTCGATTGGCGACCAGCTCGAGCTTGAAGGTGACGAGATCGCGTGGAAAGACCTCTTGCAGCCGTCCATTCGTCGCCGCGTGCTCATCGCGATGGCCTTGCAGCTCCTCCAGCAGGCGACGGGCATCAACCCGGTGTTCACCTACGGCGGCCAGATTTTCAAGGACGTGACCGGCGACGGGACCATGTCGCTCTTGGTCTTGACCATCGTCAACTTTGTCAGCACGATCCCGGCCATGCGATGGGTCGACACGACGGGCCGCCGGCTCTTGTTGCTCATCGGCGCCGTTGGGATGTGCGTTGGGCACTTGGTGTCGGCGATCACGTTCTCCGCAAGCTGCTCAGGTGACACGGACAACGCCGGCTGCCCCACTGGCCCGGGTGTCGTGATGATCGTCTCGTGCTCGTTCTTCGTCTTCAACTTTGCCATCTCGTGGGGGCCCGTGTGCTGGATCTACCCCGCGGAGATCTTCCCACTCAACGTCCGCTCCAAGGCCGTGTCGCTCTCGACCATGATGAACTGGATCATGGGCGCCATCATGATCGAGGTCCCCAAGCTCTTCAAGTACCTCAACATCGATGGCGTCTTCTACCTCTTTGGCGGGCTCTCGGTCATCTGCTTTGTCTTTGTCTACTTCTTCTGCCCCGAGACCAAGGGCCTCATGCTCGAGGACATCGAGGTGCTCTTCCATGGCAAGACCAAGCACAAGGAGCTCTCGCCCCAGTACGCCGCTGCGTCGACCCCCGAGGTCGCCAGCCTCGCCTAATCCTCGCAATCGACGAGAGGGTTAGCAGTATCAGTACGGCCACGCCTTGTACCGATATTCATCCATTTTTGCATTGCATTTCCGCTTCAGTAATGTAGTTAGTCGCAATAAATATACGACAGGTACTTTGCACATACGTTCCCGATAGGAAACGCAAGGCGAAAGACATCGCGGCATGTTGTGTATTTCATCCAGATGACAACATCACCACTGGATGTGACGGCCAGGCAGGGACAGAGCGAATCCGGATCCGGGGAGCTTTTGGAGGTCCCAAGATCCTGAAACGCCGTGGCCGTGTTTGTTATCAGCATCCAGTGACTTTGTCGGTCGTCGACGATTGATTACGTGTACCGCAGCGCGGGAGCGAGGAAGAGCCCGTTGCTCTCTCGGTCACGGCTGGAGCACAAAGAGCCGGAACGAGCGGGTCGACGTGCGGGTCGAGCCCGAGATCGGGACGTTCTCGAGGACCGTCAACCCGGCGGCCTGGAAGGTCGCGAGGAGATCTGCCTCGTACGTCACTTGGCCAAAGTCAATGGTCGTGAGGAACTTGAGCAGTGGCTTCCCGAGCTCGACGAGCCGCGAGCGGCGGGTCTGGATGGTCTGCGTGACGTAGATCCGGGCGTTGGGCCCGTGGAGCATCGTCTTGGCGTGGCGGAGGGCGGCAACGGGATCGGGCATGATCATCAGCGAGGCGCTAAAGTACACCGCATCATACGGCCCCCCAGAGAAATCGTAGATCGACGCGTGGTGGACCCGAACGGCATCCGTGAGGTGGCGCGAGCGGACGAGAGCCCGGCAGCGCTCGACATAGTCGGCATCGTAATCGACCCCCTCGACCGAGATGCTCTTGGCACGGAGGAGCGGCTGGTTCTGGACCAGCGCGAGGCCCGTGCCGATGCCGATGTCGAGGAACTTGGCTCCCGATGGCAGACGCCGGAGGACGTGCTCGTACCACTCGGTCGTGAGGCGGACGATGAGCGCGTCGTAGACCCGCGCACGGACGAGACGCAGAGCCGCGTAGAGCACGACACCCCCCGCGGCGACCAGCGCGGTCTGCTTGACGAGCACCGCCGTCGTCGGGGTCGCTCCGGCCGTCGAGGACATCGTGAGCCCACAGACCTCGCTTGCTGGATTGTCAAATGGCCTGATTCCGAAGTGAGGGGATGTCATATGCCTACATTCGTGCAACCTCGTCACAAAAGAATGATAGTCGCACGGCAACCTCTGTGTACAGAATGATGGTCGTCGTTGATCTGTGTTTTTCATCATCGTCCCAAAAACGATGCCGAATGATCACCACAGTGAAAATGCACCCACACGCACGTACGCCGCCACTGCCCCCCGGCGTGGCGCTCGACGTCCTCCACGCCGCTCATTCGTCCACCCGACAAGTCGATCCCCATGCGTACTATGGGTCCTTCCCGGTGCCGGTGGTTGGCCACCCGCCGATGCGTCGCCCTTCTCTGGATGCTCGCCAACCGACGCGTCCGTCGCCGCCGCGACTGGACGCCCCCGAGGCCACGCCCGAGGGCTGTCGCCAGTGGGTCTCGGTGTGGGCCTTCGCCCGACTGATCGCCTACAACCTCGGCAACACGGTCCTGGGCCTCGGTGGGGCCCTCGGGGTCGCCGTGGGTCTCGCCCTCGCCGTGCTCTCGCTGCCGTTCTCGTTCTGCTCCTCCGGACTCGTGGTCCCCCGGGCGATTCTCCGGATGGTCTATACCATCTGCTGGATCGACGTCGGCCTCCACAACCTCCTCATCCAGGATGAGGACCTCAAGATCTATCTCCCACCGACGGGTTTAGACCCCCTGTCCAGTCAATCGCCCGGGTCCTCGTTGCTGCCGCTCATTCTCCCGTCGCCTCACAGGCACCACCGAAATCACACGACGACGACCACTGCGATCTCCCACCTGCAGCTCGAGCCCACGCTCGCCGAGTGCTCGCCCCGGGCGGTCCTCGCGGGGGTCTACGTGGGCTCGGTCAAGTTGCTCCTCGGCCTCGCGAGCGCCCTGGGGCTCGCACTCCTCCAGGGCTGCCTCCTGCTCTTCCTCTCGGACCAGGACGAGCTGCCGTTGATCACCATCGCCTCGGGCTCGACCGAGGTCCACTGGGCCCCCTTCCCGACGCTCCCGACGGTGCTCCTGGTCCTCGCGGTCCTCGTCCTGGCCATGGGGCTCCTGCACATCACCGCGCGGGTCGCCCAGGCCGCGACGCGGTTCTTTTGTTGCCGCGCGCGGTGATAGTGGGAGACGGCGGTGGGGGGCCGTTTGGGACGAGGCGTTGACGAAGCCACCCCCAATCTTTCACCCCGTGTAATAGACGAAACATCAGGCGGGACGATGCCAAGCGCCTTGAGGTGCATTTATTGCAACGGGTGGTGCATTTACTGCAACACGGGGCGCGCATGAGGTGCATTTATTGCAGCAAACCAGTAGTGGCGGTCTCAAGGCGTAGCCGTGGGCTCAAGTTGCCGGCGTGTGGGGTCTGCCAAGTTCATCCGGCGTGCGTCGTTCGCATGTGCGCATCGGCCCTCGCGCTCCCAGATTTCGAGTTTCAGCCTCTACTGTGTGGGTGTAAGAAGGAGCTCCCGTTGGACGTCATCTCACGAGTGGTCCCTGCAGACATGGCCAAGGTCTACCAATACGCCACCGATGGACCCAGTGGGGACTGCGCAAGCTGTGGGAGCACAACGCAGATGTACGTCCTCCGACCCGCGCCGTGTGGGCACTCGTTTTGTCGCGCGTGCCTCAAGCGCATGGCCCATTTGGCCCTCCGGGATCGCACGCTGGTGCCCTTGCGTTGCTGCCAGAAGGAGCTTCCCATTGACTATGTCAAGAGCTCATTGCCGTCGGCACACGATTTCGACACGTACAAGCGTTATCTGTGCGAACGCGAGTGGAAATCCTCGGATTTGCTCTCCGACGCCGAGTACAAGCAAACCGTCCACCAGGCCGGTGGGAAGCAATGCCCCGGATGCGGCGTCGGTGTGATCAGGGAATGGGGCTGTGTGCACATGACATGCCCGAATGGGCATCAGTTTTGCTACACGTGCCTGAAGGTGTGGCAGACGTGCTCCTGCGCATTGATCCCAGCGTCGGAAATTGAGCAGATCCTTGGTCGTTAAAACAAAATACCAGCCCAGGTCGATGCCTTTCACCTCCAGTGACGCGACAGTTGAAAAAATTGAAATCGACTTTGAATCAACGATCTATCAGTTGCCTCATCTACTCATGACAGTTCACAATCTTGACGACTATGGCTGGAACTCCACCGCGTGTGCCTGACAATCCCCCAAGAACCTGCGGGTGCTCGGCAGAGAGTCTGACCGCTCTCGCCTGTGGGGATCAATACTGCAATCAGTGCCTGGGCGATCTTGTGAGGTCTGCGTTTGCAGTTCCTCAACGACTTCCCGTCCGATGTTGTCTCCGTGCGATCCCGTTTGGCTCCATTGAACAGGTTCTTGAACCCGAAGAAGTCACGTACTATCGCTTTTTGGTGCGAAAAGAGGTCGAGCGACGACGAAGCCGCTTTGGTGACGGCCAATGGCGTCACACGCTCTTCTGCGACTACTGCGGCGGGAAGATACCACAAGACAAGACATCAACTGCGCCTCCGATCATGGACTGTGGACACGTGATTTGCGACACGTGTTCGGAGACTCTGAGGGCGTCCGCGGAGAGTATTGGGAGTAAGAGCGCTACATGCTGTGGAACTCCACTTGTTGCTCCTCGGGGCAGACCAGGACGAACGCGGAAGGTCCGAAAATCCTCCATCGACGAGAGTGATGATGGTGGCAGGGCCGGCCCACAAACGAGATTATCAGCCCTCTTGGCTAAAGGGCGGCCAAACACCAAAGGGAAGAGGCCGATGAAGGCATCACAAGAGCTCGTGGATCTGATTGCGAATGATTTGAGCGTTGATGAGGACACAGATACAAAGGAAGTGTGTGAAACGTGCTCGAATCCGGTCGATATACTCACGAACCGCTTCCGGGCCACCTGTGGGCACGTTTTCTGCCGCTCTTGTCTCCGACAGCGCTGCGAACGAGCTTTGAAGAACGACGAAGAGGGCAGTGTTGGTTTTCCGCTCCGGTGCTGTTCGAAGTTGATCGCCCTCGATATCATCCGCCCAGTTTTGACAAAGCGTGTCTTTACGAAGTACGAGGTCCTCTTTCGCAAGTATGACGACACGCCCTTCAAGCGCCTGATCGGGCTAAAACGAGCAAATGATGATGCGGCGACTGAACCATCGAAAAAGAAGCGCACACGTGAAAAAGATGCTTCGGCGAGCGACGACGACGAAGACGGCAAGAGCTGCGTGGCGTGCCTCGATCCAGTGGAGGGGGAGGTGGTTATCGCCCCTTGTAGCCACACTTACTGCGTCTCGTGCCTGACGCTCATGGCCAAGACAAGTCTGAAGGATCGAAATCTTGTTCCGGTTCGCTGCTGTGGCACCGAATTTCCCCAAGATTTTCTGGAACGAGTGTTGACCCCAACTTCATTTGCCAAGTACAAGCGCTTCATGGCAGAAAAGGACTGGACGAAATCCGATCTGAAGTCCGATAGGGACTATGCCGTATCCGTCCAACGAGTGCGCGGGAAACAGTGTCCGACGTGCGGCATCGGCGTGACCAAGGTCTCCGGGTGTAATTGGATGACGTGCACGAGCGGACATGGGTTCTGCTGGCGATGTGTGAAGAGTTCGTGCTCGTGTGGCCGTGCGTACGCGTACAATTAGCAAATTGTAATGAAAAACATCCACGTTGTTTTCGTTTTGGGGGGTTGATTCGTCGTGATCCGAGTCATGGGCTATCATATCATGCATAGGAATATGCAACGCAGCGCGTGTCGTTTCATGTTGTATCCAGTTCAACGGCGCCATCGGAGCA
>JAADYI010000499.1:0-16403 GCA_023338185.1 Lagenidium sp. CBS 127285
CAGGCGGGCCTGATTCCTCCAGGCGGGTAGCGACAGACCACGAACCCCAGTTCGTCGACCCGACCCGTCACAGTGCCGTGGATGATGGGATGGGTACAGCTGGCCACTCGACGGGCCGACCCGTGGCACCGAACTGTCTATCTGTTTGGCCGTGGGGCGAGCTCGACCCGCGCGAAACAGCGAGTCACCCCCTGCTGCTACCCCTGCTTGCTGCATCGAAGCCAAGAAGAAGCGGCCGAGTGACGCGGGTGGCTGATTGATCCGTCGATCCTCCTCCCCTCCCCTCCCCTCCTCCTCCTCCCCCTCCTCTCCCCTCCTCTCCCCTCGGGACCCACCACGCGCGCAATCGACGCCAACCCAAGCCATGGGTAGGTTGTCCACCCGCCGCGTGCGCGAGTATATGCGCGAGAGGACAAGCGGGTGTTCTCATGTGCGGATGTGTGTGATATGTGGCCCCAGACGACGACGTGCACCCGCTCGCGCTCCTCACGGAGGAGGTCAAGAGCGATGAAGTCGAGACCCGCATCAAGGCCATGCGCCGCCTCAAGACCGTCGCCCAGGCCCTTGGCCCCGAGCGCACGCGATCGGAGCTCATGCCGTTTCTGCGAGGTGAGCTGCCCCCCATGACGGATGACGGATGACGAATGCGACCTGTGAAGCTCACACTTTCCCCCCTCCTTCAACAACGTTGAATCCCACACACGACAGAGGCCACGGAGGACGAGGACGAGGTCCTCGTGGCCCTCGCCGAGGAGCTTGGGGGCTTTGTCGAGCTCGTCGGTGGCGCCCAGCACGCCGCGATCCTCGTCGAGCCGCTCGAGGTCCTCGCGGGCATCGAGGAGACCGTCGTGCGGGACAAGGTTCGTGTGTGTTTCTCCGCTGGGCACCCGAAGCGGGCGGAGGGGAACTGACCGACGGCGCTCGTGGCTCATGCTCGCCCCCAGGCCGTCGACTCGCTCTTGAAGGTCGTCGCCGTGATGAACAACGTCACGGAGACGCTCGCCCCACTCCTCAAGCGCCTGTGCGAGGGCGACTGGTTCACGTCGCGGGTCTCGGCCTGCTCGCTCTTCGCCGCCGTGTATCCGAAGATCTCGGACGCTGGCCGCCGGAAGGATCTCCGCGAGTAGGTCGCCCAAGCGAGCGCAAAAACGATGTTGATTGCCTGATGCTCACTATGAACGACTCTGCCATGTCATCAAAACAGCTCCTTCCAGTTGCTCAGCAACGACGACACACCCATGGTCCGCCGGGCCGCCGCCTCCAACATTGGGGTGAGTGTGCTCCTAGTCAACTCCACGGTCATCCCCGCTTGGCAATTGCCGGTGACTGAGGCTTTGTTCGTGCCAACGCCTCTAGAAATTCGCGGCGACGCTCGAGAAGGAGCACTTGTCGTCCTTGATTCTGCCGCTGTTCAAGGCACTCACCTCGGATGACCAAGATAGCGTGCGCCTTCTTGCCATCGAGAACACCGCCGCGATCGCGAAGCTCCTGTCGGCTGATGAAAACTCCCAAGTCATCCTGCCGATTGTCCGCGCGTCTGTGGAGGATCGCTCGTGGCGAGTTCGATTCAGCATCGCCAAGGATTTCTTCCCGGTACGATGCCCCCGTGACACTTGGATGCTTGTTGCGAAAGTCCTCACGCGTGCTGTGCTGCTGGGATGATGTAGCTGTCGGAAGCCATGGGAGCACAGATTACCGAGTCGGAGCTCGTTGGCTGCTTCACGAACTTGCTCCAGGTTTGTCGCCTCCTCCTTTGCCTGGCGTGGAAACCACGGTCTGATTCATTGTTGCTTAGGACGCCGAGGCCGAAGTCCGAGCCGCTTCGGCGAAGAATATCAGTGGCTACATCACGATTGTCAAGAATGAACTATTCTCGAGCGAGATTCTGCCGCTGCTGTCCAGTCTTACGCATGATACTGCCCCGAACGTCCGAAGTATGTACACTCTGGGGCCTCGGATCCTGTTGGCTGGAACTAAATGTCTTCGTTGTAGCGGCTGTCTCGGTGGCGTGTATGGAACTTGCACCTCGCCTCGGCGAGAGTGCATCGAAGACGACCCTTGCGCCGCTCTTGCTTCTCTTCTTGCGCGACGAAGTGGTGGATGTTCGCCTGAACATCCTCAAACGCTTGAACCTGCTTGCTCCGTGGATGTCCTCGTTTGAGTCTGTGCTCCTACCCGCAATTGCCGATCTAGCTCGGGACTTGCAGTGGCGTGTGCGTGAGGCAGTGATCTTGTCGATTCCTGCGCTTGCCGGAAGCTTGGTACGGTTGGTCGTTGCCTTTGTATGTACAAGAAGAAGTCTTATTCGTTGATCTTTGAACAGGGCAACCAGTACTTCCAGGAGCACTTGTTGGAGATCTACATGAGCTCGTTCACGGACATGGTTGGCGAGGTCCGCCTGAGTGCCACGAAGATCTTACCACAGCTCTTGGAGAGCGTCGGAAGTGACTACATCCTTCAGAACGTGTTCCCTCGGCTCTTGCAAATTTTCGACAAGTCGGTCATTTACCAGGAGCGTGTGAATGTTTTGCATGCCTTGAAGCAACTCTCCACGGAGAAGGCGTCATCAGAGCTGCTCGCGACGATGATCACTCTGGCTCTGCGCGGTGCCCGCGACAAGACTCCGAATGTTCGATTCGTCGCCTCGTTGACCCTGGAGCAATTATGTAAATTCGCGGATGCGTCGATCGTCTCGACGCAAGTCAGGTATGAGACGTGCCATTGATTTTGTTGTCCGGGTCCTGGGTGTTGTAGGTTGTGTGCTGAGTGTGCGTCTCGTGTTTATCAACCAAATAGGCCGTGCCTTTCGGAGCTTGTGAATGATTCCGATGCCGATGTGAAGTACTATGCCAGCGTCGCCCTGGATGCCGTTCAAGGCTGAGGGGTCGAGAGTGTGGCGTAGTCCAGATCGTATTCTCGTTCCACTAGAATATAGTTTGTATTGCAGGGGGGTCATCGGACAGCGGTGGATTGATCAGATCTTGCACCTAGGGGGAGAAGGGATGATTGGTCGTCCGCAGTTTTTTTTTTTTTAATATCGACAGAGAGAGAGAGAAAAAAAATCTATTGCCAACCACCAAGCATGGGTTTGGCATGGGCCTCCTCACAACTCGAGGCACGGCACGGCGATGCGCTCGACAAAGTAGCGATGCCAGCGATCGTCCTCTGTGAGCTCGGGGTGGAAGGCCGTGACGAGGATGTGGTCCTTTTGCGCGGCGATGATGACGTCGGTCGGATCCGAGCCATCCGCGGGTGTGGCGCAGTGGATCCGCGAGAGGACCTCGATCGACTCCCCCACCGAGATGATCGCGGGCGCGCGGATGAACACGGCATTGTACGGCTTGTCATTGTACCCCGGTGGGCCCTCGACGTCCATCTCGAAGCTCCGGACCTGGGCCCCGAAAAAGTTGCGCGAGACCTCGACATTGATGCCCCCAATGAGCGCTTGTCCGCCCTGTGACACCGAGATCACCTCAGTGTCAGTGCAATGTGACACCGGGAGAGCCCAGGGCCATTACACGCACCTCCTCCGCGTGCTTTGCGGACTGCGCGAGCATGATCATGCCAGCGCACGTGCCCCAGATCGGGCGCCGCGCGGCCACCCACTCCCGCAGGGGCTCGAGCTGCGGAACAAATACACCACCCACCACCCATCCAGGTCAGTCAGTCTCTTGGACGTCCCTGTGGATTCGTTTGTGCGCCAACGTACGAGTCCCCAGCGTGCGGCGACCTTGCCGATGGTCGTTGACTCGCCCCCTGGGAGCACGAGGGCATCGGCGTCGGCGAGCTGGCTCGGGAGGCGGATGGCAAAGGCCCGCACGGGGCGCCCGTCGATGGGCCCGAGTCGGTTGAGCATGTCGATGTGCTCCTGGAAGGCCCCCTGGAGGGCCAGGACCCCGACGCGCACAGGCGCGTGGGCCTCCGGGATCGCCGTCTTGGTGTTGTTCATGATGGTGATGATGATGGCCCAGAAGAAAGTGGCAATTGCGTAGGGTGGCAAGCGGTGCGTGGCCTGGCCCACGATCAAGGTGGCCCACAATGGGCCACCCTGATGATGATGGGCCACTTGGGTTGGGAGTGTTGGTCCGTTCCGGATAACGATGCATGGAGGAGAACAATGATGGTTACGCCGTAACCCCCTTGGAGGCTGTCATCCGTACTTTAGAGAAGCCCCTTGAAACCATCCAAAGTTAACGAGTTAACCCTTCGGGGATCGCACACACGCGTGGCCTTGACGGCGATCATGGCCTCGGAGGCGCATCTCCGGGCGCAGTACGAGGTGCGTGGGGCTCGCGCTAGCCGATGGCCTTGGCGGGAACCACATGCCCATGGACCTGACACTCTTCTGCCCCCCGCCCCCGCCCCCTGTTCACCGCCAGGCGCTGCTCAAAGAGAACAAGCTCCTCAAGCACAACGTCGAGAAACTCGAGACCGAGAACCGCGACCTCAAGCGCTCGGTGTACGAGCTCACGCTCAAGTGCGTCGTCGATGCGAAGCAGCCCGTCCGGCCCCCTCCGGCCCATGCTCGTAAAGTAAAATTGGCTAATGCGATACGCGCGTGCCATTGCGACAGACTCGACTCGGTGCAGAACGCCGCGCGGCCGACGCCCGATACCTTCCAGGTCCAGGAGCTCCTGGCCACGGGCAAGAGCGTCGTCGACGACGCCGGCGAGTTCCACGCCGCGGCCCTCCACGGGACCAAGGGCGATGACTATGACGACACCGACGGCCGCGTGCTCTTCCAGAAATCCGAGCTCCGGGCGCACTCGGGCGCGGTCTACACGGCCAAGTTCTCGCCCTGCGGCCGGCTCCTCGCGTCGGGCTCGCTTGACACCCGCGTCATGCTCTGGGACGTGACGACCAAGTTCAACCAGCAGCAGCTCGCGGCCTTGAGCCAGCACACGCAGCTCGTGATCGACGTCAGGTGAGTCCCCTCAGCAGGCAAACGTTCAGCAATCGTCCGTGGCTCATTTGACAGTCGCCGTGATGAACGCTATGGTCGGCTCTAGCTGGTCCAACGACAGCACGAGCCTCGTCTCGGCGTCGTACGACCACACGGTCAAGTTGTGGGATGCTGATAAGAGCCAGCTCGTGCAGTCCACGGACGTCCCCGGGCTCGTACAGTGCGTGTCGTTCAACATTGCCGGTGTGTGAGACCATTTCAATCGAAGCCAGACGACCGAATTCATTACACTGATCATGGTGGATCACTGGACATCATCAGATAACAACCAGTACTTCCTTGGCACGAGCAAGAGCTGCATCCACATGATTGACTCGCGCGCTGAAGTTTGTCGGTGCGTTCATGGTCGCTTGCGCCAAGCCTGTGGTGGCTAACGTGGTGGATTCGTGCGACCCACAGGACCTGGCAGAATGACGCCATGGTCAACTCGCTCTACGTTTCCCCGGACGGCCAGTATGTGATCACAGGCGACAGCAAGGTGGGACTGGCCGGCATGCTTCTACGCCTCGCCCTAGCTCACGTAGTGCGCATAAACTCACTGAACTCAGGGCATGATCAAGACGTGGGATGTTCGAATGGATACGTGCATCGACGACATCTCCAAAGAAAACGACCCTGGCCGCCATGCAATTTCGCACATTCACGCATCGCCACCCGTCGATGGTCGAAGTGGGGACGAAGACGGCCGTTTCCTTGCTGCCAACAGCTACGACAACATTTTGCGGGTCTATGACCGGCGATCAAAGCTAATTAGCAGCTCGCATGGCCACGATCAGATGCAGCTTTCTTTCTTTGTGACGGGTACGACGTGTAAACGTCAGGGCGGGTGTTCGTGCAAAGCTCACTGGTGTTCTCGGCTGCAGGGCACAAGAACAAGAACTGGCCAATTAAGAGTGCCTTCTTCCGGGGTGAAGGATACAAGTACAAACTCAACCTCCCTACCAATCGGAGTACTCACCGCAAACTCACGGAAGGAGATGGAGAAGACTTCCAAGACAGGTTTGTTTGTTTGTCCGACGAAGAGTCCGCGAAAATAATGTTTCGTGCACTGAGTTGTTTACCTGATGTTGTTTCTGGCAGCGATCGAGTGGATGCCACGCAAGAAACGCTCCTTTTGGCGACCGGGAGCGCCGACAACAAGATCTACCTGCACGATGTCAGTCTCAAGCATCCGAGTGCGCGCCCGTCGCCATACCTGGTGCAGAAGATCGACGCACACAGCGATCGCGTGTACTGCGTTGACTTCCATCCATCGGAGCCAATCCTTGCGAGTGCATCGGCAGACTTCTCCGTGAAAATCTGGCTGCCTCGTACACCAACCAGACTGTCGAAGCCAAAGGCATAGGGCAGATCCATCCCTGAATGACACATTCGGATGTAGTGTGTGTTTGTGAATTATCAATTGACTGTTCGTTAATCTCAGAGCCTAAGACGCCAGAAGAACTCGCTTTCGTCGCTTCTTCTCGTTGGCCTGTGCCTCTTGATCCTCTTGTTCTTTGACGCTGATCTTGCGTCCCGCCTTGTCCATCCAACCGGCGGCTCTCGATTGCCAGTTCTTTTCTCGGACCCGCAGAACGTTCATCGCCTCCTTCCGGATGCTAAGGATTCGATGCTGAGCCAGCGCTTTCCGACTCTGAATGGCATTCTCCGCCAGAGCAAGTTTGCGCTCGAATGCATCTTTCTTCTGTGCCTCTTTTTCTTCATGTGAACGCGTCAACTTTTCAATCTCTGCAACTCGCTCGGTCTCCATCTTGGCCAAATACGCCCGATGTTCGTTCACCATCATCGGACTCAAGACACCCTCTTCGCGTGCTTGCCGTTGTTGCTCCACGAAGTCGACCTCTTTTTTGCGCTGGAGTTCAAGGAGCTCCTTCTCTCTAGCCTCGATCCGCTCTCGAGCCTCTGTGCCTTCTTTGTCAATAATATTTTGAAACGCTTGCACCTCAATCGCAGTGGCGTCGCGCTTTTCTTTCTCAAATGCCTCGATATCACGCTCGGTCTGATTAATCTTCTGCCGCATTTCTTCGTCATGTTTAGACTGCTCAATATCCAAGTCCCGAGCCTCTTCCGCAAGATTCACACCATCCATGCGCAAATCCTTGCCGTAGAACCAGTCGTCGACTTCTTGAATTTTGTCACACATCCCCTCAAGAGTCTGTCGTAGCTGCTTGGCATGCTCCCGAAACACCGCGTAACGTGTATCCCGCGCCTGCCATACCCATCGAAGGGCGATCGCTCTTGACGCTTCATTCAGTTGAAGTTTCCAGTGAAGCGATGGATCCTCTTCGTCCGAATCGACGTGATCGACTTTTCCTTTTCTGGCTTTTTTCATCCGCATCTTCTTTGCATATGCCTCCATTTCTTGGCGGGCGTGTTCACGGGGGAAGATGCCACCAAGGCGCTTTCTCGCAGCCAATAACCACTTGCTCAAAACGCGCCCTTCGATGGATAACCTCGCTACAACAATGGGGTCAAACTGCACATCTGCTTCATCGTCAGAAGAAAACTCATCTTCTCGTAGGACGCGCTGGGCAACCGGCTGCTTGATGACCCGTGCCAATCGCTTTTGCTCGAGTGCCGACAGACAGACATTGCACAGGGTGATGTATGTCGCATGCTTTCGGAAGTATGCCTTCCAGAGATCCGAGTCCAACTCAAGTTCTCCAAACTCTTCCTCGAAGCCATATATTAGTCGATCGATCGCAGTAGGATCTTGGCCACTGCCATCAGTGTTCGCAAGGTCCACGTGCATGCTGTAGCCCCCTTCTTCACTCTTTTGGCATACAGCACATGAAGACTGCTTGTTATTGGCAATGATGCCGGCGACGAGCTTGGAAAATGTTCGCCTTTTGCGGGCCCTTGCGAGCCAGAAGAGAACAATGTCCTTTGATGCCCCATCCACAGGCACATTGGACCAACTTCGTCGCATCTTTTCCAGTTCATCTTCAGAATCAGATGAGATGTCGGACCTGTCGCCGTGAAGGCGGCGACCTTCGCCCATGTTCATCAGCTCGTGGTAAATATCTCGTACATACTCAGAATTCGGTCTACCATCAGCACCAACTGCGTTGAGTGTCCTTGGAGTGAAGAGTTCAACCAAGTGCTGCAATACCCAAGGGCGGTTACGCTCCATGAAGCGATGCCGAAATCGCTCAGAGTTCAGAGCCTGCAATTCCAATCGCTCCCGCTCCAAATCCTTTTGTCTCCCCGCCCCGAGCGCAAGTTTCGCGGCGATCTCATCATCAAGGGTGCCGTCAAGTTTTGTCTGCTTCCAAATCCCAAGTCGGTCACCTACGCGGATGCATGCCAATTCAAGAACGCGAGAAAAACTGCACATCACAATTATGATCACCAACGTGATGATATCACCAAACAATGAATAGCCATATCGAAGGAATACTGTGGCCCCAAACATCATGAACAGGATGCCGAATGCAAAAAGCGTGACCAAAAAGTAGAACTGGGATGAAAAACACAGCATATCGATTGTCTGAAATGCCGGATGGACACTTTCATCACGTGCAGGATTCAGCATTTGCCATCTGAGATCGCGAGTTGCGAATCGATGCTTCTGGTATGATATGTACTCATAGATCTTCCAACCATGAACAAGCTCCATCGTGTTCAACTGGAATACACCCATGACGAGGTTGCTTGGAATAATGAAGAGAGAGAAGAGTGCGTAGTATAGTAAATCGGTGTGTTTCACACCATACAAGTCCGGCATCATCGTGTCAGCGCTGAAAACTACTTGGAAAAGTAAAACTAGAGGGGCCACGAACAGCTCGGTGAAAACGATTGCGTAGCCAGCGACACCCTCGAGCACCGATTCGACACCGGCTACTTGGTTGTCGATCTTTTCACAGATCCGCCGCCATTCGGCTTCCTCCTGTGCTTTCTGCTCTCGTGTGCGGCGTCGCTTCTTTTGGAACTTTCGATGAATCATCATCCTCCATTTGGGCCACATTCCCCAAAGATGCCGGAGCAGTGGCGCGAAATATAGTCGCTCCATAATCACGAAGCTCAGATTAACAAAATAGAAAAGTGTAAAGCCGATGAAATCTGCGGCCCCCATTGCGATCATGCTCTCGGTTGCGGAGAGTACAACTACGAAAGGCATAACCAGTAGCTTCTCATGAAGAACAGTCTCAATCACAATCTCAACAAGATTTCTGAGCACTTTGAATGCCACCAAGAACCCATACGTATTCGCGGTAAAAATGGGCGAGTATGAGAATTCCCAGATGACGAGCAAAAATGAAATAAACGACACAGTAGTGAGTAGCAAGTTCGCTTGCTTCCACGCCCTTGGGTCCCAAAATTCATTTTCTTCTGCCTCTTCTTTGTCTTCCTCTACATCAAACGGATCCTTTGGTGCTGCTGCCATTTCTTTGTAAGCGTTGTCCTCGTACTGTGGATCCATAGTTTCTGGAATCAGGAGGCGCGATCCCAAGATAATCATGTACGCACCAGTCACCACCAGACTCACTCCAACTCGACCTTTATTGTACTTGGTGATGCGTTCATTATTCAGTGAGATCTGGTCTAGCCAGTCTCCAGCCACTCCCTCAAACGAAACGACACTAGGGTCAGTAACTGGAGCAGAAGAATTGAATCCATACCACCATAGATATATGAATGCGCACGTAAGTGAGATCGGAACAGCGGCAAGAAAAGTTCCAGTAGACGACGGTGTAGCGATATTCTTCAGCAATATTTTCATGCGAAACTTCGGCGGTTTCTTCATCTTCGTGAACAAACGATTGATGACCCAAATAATCATCTGCAATGCAAGCTCAATTAATGTGAGTGTCAAACAGGGCAATGTCACACGTACTTACGCTTTGGATGATACTGAGGAGCCCAACGAGCATAAAGAACCCGAGGTAAACGTCAACAGTAAATTGAAAGAGATTCATCAATTCGAACCACGTCAACGGCTTCCATGTAACTTGGAAAACGTATTCCGACGATGCAATCTGTTGGGTCGCACGATTGATCGCACACGTGGATATTCCTTTCTTTGCCATCTTTGCGATAATGTCGGTGGACCTGGAAACTGTGCAAAGTCGACCGAAGTTCAACTCAGCTTCTACCAGACGTTTCTTCCCTTGCTCCATCTGGTAGTAACTCAAATTGAGGTAAACTTCTTGCGGAACTGCCAACTCAAGTCCCGCATTCTCACCAACTAATCACCATACCACTGTTAGTATGATTAAACGCACACGATTGTGGGCATCAGACTCCTACCTTTGACGGCAATAAGTTTATCGGTGTTCAAGTACCCTTCGAACGTTTTGGTACGACCCCATGGTCTAGCGTCTTGTTCAACAAAATCGTTCGGACTTGCGGGATCGCGAGTGAGATAAAACAAAGTGGTGCCTGACTTGGACTCGTACCATCGAGGTTTTTCGGCGCCACCCTCCAGATTTTCTTCGTATTTGCAGGAAAGACTTATTCCGCGATGATGGGTTTCAATTACTTGTTTCCCAGACCCTGCCGGAACGGAGACAGCAAACTCAATGGTACAGCTATCAGCGTTCGGGGTCAGCTTCTTTTTCCATGGGTACTGATTGACTTCAACGGTCTCTTCATAGCTCACGTATGAGCAATCTGGATGAGCTTCAAGAAGTTTCGCGATTGGAATATGGGAGTCATAACCGCGACACGAAGAAAAAAAAGGGAAGTACGGCAACGCAATGAATTCAGTTCCACCAAGCTGCTGCGCCCACCACACATCTGAACGAAGGACAGTGTTCAGTGGATCGACAACTTGGTACAAGCCAAAGTAATCATCTGGTCCTCGGACGACGATATTTGGGTCCGTCGCGTTGTCAACATCTAACAAGTCACTCCCATTGACGATTGATTTTTTCTGTGTCAGCTGGCCAATGCTGTTTTGTTGGGAATTTCTCACGAATCCGCGCTTTTTGGGCAGCTGAGCATCACCGACCATGATATCCGATATTCGATCAATAAAGATTCTGTTCTCCACGCTACGCTCATACGTAAGCGTCCCCAGAAGCCTTTGACGAGTTTCCGGGAGATTCAGCGGTAGCATCAAGGAATCATACGTTGATTTCTGCATAACCGCGAAGAATGTGTTTGTTGACGGCGTCAACGGAGAATAGTCCGCTCTTGAAGGCGTAAATATCTGCAGATCGAAACGATCTTCCGTGAAACCCTCCACAAAATCTCGAACATACAAACCATGTAAGAGTTCTACAACGATCGTGAGCTCAACGTGGACAACAGCGGTTATGCTAAACTGTAGATAGCCGTGCTTATTGTCCGGGTATCCCAAATCGCTCGTTGTATCTTCGAAATAGTATGGCATTTCTTGGCGCTCACATGAGCAGCAACCAGGATAAGAGTTTGCCACAGTGGTGGATCCGTCTTCATTCGTCCGTTCTACAAAATGACGATCACAAAAAAACGGCATCGCATTACACAGATCCGGATCACCCTTGTCATTCATGCACTTGTCAAACAGATTAGTCGCTGTGGTATTGTCGTTGTCTGGATACGAACAACTTGGTGGGATCGACTTGAGGTTACACTTGTACCGTGGGGGACATGGTTTGCAGTCTGGATACACAGAAATCTGATAGTGATCCTTGTACGTCATATTCCGGGAGATGAGCGTCGTATTAATCGTCACGACCGCGACTTCCAGTGGTTCCAATACAACAGTCCCAATACCCGCCCCCGTGCCCGAGAGGTCAGAGTAATCGGTTCCATTCTTGAGTCGTGGATGGTCAAGGGGAATCGGGGTGACTCGCTGGAGGATTTCTGAGCTTGTTTTAACACAATCATAGATGTCATCGGCTCCAATCCCGCTCGTCGTGCCATTCGGGCATTTTAATAGTTTCGGGCACCCACACGTATCGAGGCGAATCAACTCGCTGTTGGAGCCAGCCACGAACCCAATCATTGATGTAGTCTCCTCACCGAAATCTTCGATGACCTGGACCGCATGGTTTAAGTCATACAGATAAGGGTCCACATCCAACCGGAATGACGGAATCTCGTTGATGTGGGCACGGTACTTGGCCGAAATTGCCGTCTTGAGGTCCAGATAAGTGGTGAATTCTTCAAATTCGGTCCACGAGGTCCGAAATGACACACCACCGCGTTGAACCTCGGCGAGGATATCGATGATATCGCCATTCTCATCGGCAAACAGGCATTCCTTCTTCGAATTATGTGCCGGCTTCCAGCCATAGAGATTCGGGTTGTACACGGTCGGGTCCGGGGTCGATGGCGGGACGGTGCACTTCCACAGTCGATAGACCTGATGCACTGTCCGGGCCTGGGCCACGCAGTCACACTCGTTCCGACGAATGGCCAGGTCCACGAGCCGCCACTTGTGATCGCGCGCACACAAGAGATCATTCTCAATGGCCCGGTTGACGACGACCACGCTTCCATCTGTGCGTTGGCGAAGGTTGAAGATCTTTTCCAGATCGTCGTCGATACCATTGAAGCAGCGCATGTCGTGGGCCGAGACGACTCGGATATCCCCCTCGCCAATGTACTTCGTGTAGTTGAGATCATAAAACGGATTGGCCTGCTGGGCCGTGAGGCGTCGGCGCATGCCGTCGTCGGCAACGGCCCCAATATACGGGTTCGTGGTCCCCGTCGGGCAAAAGTACCCCGCTGGGCAGAGACTGCGCTCCTTTTGGGACTCGGCGGTGCCCTCGACACAGTACTTCGACGCCGGGCAGAGTTCCTTGAGCTGGCCCTGGGGGGCCTCGAGATTGAGATCCGGGGTCGTCCCCGGGCCGCAGACGTATCCACCGGGGCACGGATGCGCAAAGGCCCCGATTGCCGACGTGTACTGATCACAGACATAGCCCTCGGGACACGGCTGAGCCTGGGCCACGAGGCTCTCGGAGATCGCCGACGACGACGCCGAGTGGCAGATGATATCGGCCTCACACGTCCCCGGGAACCACTGTCCATAGTGAAAGAAGCCCTTGGTGCAATTGCGGGCCACGTCGTACATCTGCGACACTGGCAGGTCGATGACCAGCGCCCCGCGCTCGAACATGGTCGGCACTGGCCACTGGTTCACGTCCCCATAGCCCTGGTGGGGGATGCCCCCGTTGGTGAGCTCAAAGAGGGGCCCGTGAAAGTCCGCTAGTCGCTGGTAGAGCACCGAGCCCAGGGGCTGGTGGTTCTCGTAACAACGGCCATCACGGGCGGGGACAAAGTGCGGCCCCCGACCGAGTTCATCGATCCACGGCTCGAGGAGGACCCCGAAGAAGAACATCTCGCCCTTCTCGAGGCACTCGGAGAACGAGAGGTTCTCGGCCACGGGCACGTACAAGTGCGGGAGGTCGTCGCTGGTGCAAGGGTACGTGATGCCATCGATCGGGCAGACCGTCCCCGGGGCACACTCCATGCACTCCTCGACCCCACGGAGCTCCCAGTTCTTGGACCACGTCCCCTGGGGGCACGCCAGGCACGAGACGCCGTCGACGGTGAGCCCCCCGCGGTAAGACCCCGGCGGGCAGACATCCGCGACGGCGGTCCCGTCGTTCTCGCAGCTCGTCCCCGGGGGGCACGGGATGCACTCGGTCGACTCGATTGTCGGGGCGTAGTACCCCGGGGCGCAGTCGGCGGCCGAGACCGTGCCATTGAGCTCGGCAAACTTGCCCGGGTCGGTGGGGATCGGCGCCGCCGTGCCCGCGGGGCACGTAAACCCCGGGGGGCACAATCCCGAGCCCTTGGGCGAGGACGAGCCGAGCTCACAGTAAAAGCCCTCGGTGCAGTTTTGGGGGTACCGGTAGTCCCCCGTGCGGACCTCATCCGCGACGACGCCCTTGAGGCAGTACGTCCCCGGCTTGCACGGGTACGGCCGGAGGCGGGTGTCGTTGCGGAAGGGATCGACGGTCCCCGTGCCCTCGAGGCAGTAAAAGCCCGGGGGGCAGAGACTGTTGGGCGACGCGAGGCCTTCCTTGCTGCAGACGTAACCCGCGGGACACAGCACCGGAAGCAGGCGATTGAAACCCGGGCAGATGTAGCTCACGGGGCACGCCGTGCACTTGGACTGGGCGACCATCCCATTAAAGGTCCCCGGTGGGCACGGCAGGGGCGACGTGTGGCCGGTCTTGGGGCAGTAGGTCCCCGCGGGGCACGGCAGGCGGATGCCATACGGGCAGTAGAACCCTGACGCGCACTCGCCAAAGCCCATGGGACTCGCACTTCCCTCGGGGCAGTACATGCTCTCAAAACACGGTTGGGGCTGAGTGTAGTTCTTCATCGTCGCCGCATTACCCGCCGTGCCCGGGTGGCAGTACGTCCCCGCGGGGCAGACGATCGGCCGCCGGAGGGCAAATGCCGTGCTGGCATAGTCAAAGTCCTCGTCCTGGACGAGCATCCCGTCGCTGTCGGCGAGCCGCAGGCACGCATCATCGAGGCAAAAGCGACCCCGGAGAGGCGCGAAGATGGCCTCCGGGGCCAGCGGGAGCTGCTTGATCTCGCTCCAGAAGCGACTCGGGCGGCGACTGACCTGGAGCCCAAAGTCTGACGTCTCGTTGTTCCAGCACCCACTCCGTCGGGCCCCAATGGAGATCGTCGGTGGTCTCTCTCGCCGCCGACGGGTTGTCAATGCGAACTCGGCCTCCACCGCCGATCCGACGATGGCCCCGGTGGCCATCTGCGGTGCGCAAGTCACCGACGCCGTCGCCGTGCCCTCAAGACAAAAGTGCCCCTCCGGGCAAGGCTGGTAGACCTCCTCGATGCCGGTGGTCTCGCAGACAAAGCCCGCCGGGCAGACGCGGGGGACGTGCATCCCCTCGTGCGGGCAGTGATAGCCAATGGGGCAGCGCAGACACGCCGCCTGTGCGAGCTTGGGCTGGTACGTCCCCCGCGGACAGAGCGTAAAGTTGCGATTGCCCTCGCCCGGGCAGTACGTCCCCCGGGGACACTGGACACGTTGACCCTGGAGATCCCGGGGGCAGTATGAGCCTGTCGGACAGGGCCCCAGGAACTCGAAGACCGTGTGGCTCGTGGTGAAGTCAACGGCGTTGTTGGACACCTCGACGAACGCATGCGACGCCTGCAGGGTCCTCGTGGCCTTGTGGCTGGCGGTTTGATACGGCCCGACATTGTCAACGAGGCACAGGAGCAGTTGGCTCGAGATGAACGTGGCGGGGAAGACATCGACCCCCACACGGCACTGGAGGCTCGTCGTGTTCATGAAGTATCGCCCTTGCACGAAGAGCGAGAGCGATGGGACGTCGTACGCCTTCTTCGGATGGACGCCCTGGACCTCGACGTCGTGGTAGTACATAAAGTTGACCCCGCTCAGAGTAAAGTCCTGTTGATTGTTGGAGACCTCGACCGCCACGAGCCGCGTGAGGTACTGGGGAAAGTAGTGGGCCGTCGGGAAGAGGTAGACGCTCCCATGCGTCGGATCCGGATTCGTATTGCGGTACTCGGAGATTGGCGCCGCGGCGAGATCCCCGCTGTACTTGGACACTGCCGGCGTTCGACATCGCATCTGCGTCGGAGTGACGTACTCCCCGGGCGTCACGACGTACCCAAATCGGCACGACAAGAGCGACGAGTTGACGAATCCCTGGCCTTCGACGGTGACCAACGTCGCCGCGGCCCGTGCTGGGCCGAACACCGGGTAGATTCGATGAATGCCTTGCTCCGGGTAGTAGTAAAACGGGACCCTCGTGTCGGTGTAGTCCTGATCGTTCCGGGAGACAGCGAGCGGGAAGATGCCCACTCGATGCGGTGGGGCCATGCAGCGGATCTCATCGTTGGCGATTCGCTCGGCGACCACCACGATCTCCCCAAATTTGCAGCGGATCTCATCCATCTCGCCAAAGGTCCGTCCCGTCAACGTCACCGAGAAGTTGCCAAGTGTCGGGCCGAGGGCCGGGAAGACATCGTCAATCTCAATCGGCGGGTCGTACGTGAACAACTGCCGGCTGTCCGTGAAGCTCGTGTTCTCCCCAATGCTGTGACTGGATACCTCCAGATACGTGTCGCCGGGCGTGCGTCGACTCGGGGAGACGCAGGTGATGTGTGTCGAGTTGAGGAACGCCGCCGCGAGCACCACCCGCGAGCCAAAGCGACAACGCAGCGTCGAGCTATTGTGAAAGTTGATCCCCATGACGAGCACCTCCGTGCCACCAGTTTGGGGCCCGTGCGTCGGGTACACGGCCGTCACCGATGGCATCGGGACGTACTGGAAGACGACCTCACTCGACGAGTAGTCCTGACCATTGGACGAGACCTCGACGGCAACCTGCCCGCCATTCAGACCCACGCCCTTGACCAGTCGGCCAACGGAAGCCACGACAGCAGAGCCCGTGACAGCACCAGCGTCGAGTCGAAGCAGCGCGGGCGTACCAAACGCCGCGGGGAACGTCACTTGCCAGGTTGATCGCATACCTGCGATCACCGTCGTCTGGGTCAC
>JAADYI010000500.1:0-16365 GCA_023338185.1 Lagenidium sp. CBS 127285
CCCCCCCCCCCCCCCAAGTTGAGAGGGCCCCGCCAGCGCATGCCTTTGGCTGCCCGCCACCTCTGCACACAAGACGAGCAGGACTGAACCTAGAGTGTCAGGTTGGAGGTCATTGAGCAATTCGCCGATTCGCGCGCAGGTCAATCGTCCAGTCCCATCAACCAAGCGCCAGCCCGAATGAAGCTCCTCGCTGTCGCGGCCGCCGCCGCCTTTGCCGTCGCCGCCGCCCAGGACGCGACCCCCGGTCCCAACCCCCTCGACCGGGACCGCCGGCAGACGTACAATGGCGAGTACCACATGAAGCGTGTCCGGGCCGTCCACGCACGCGTCCAGAGCGACTCGCCGATGCTTGTCAACGGCCGCTTCGTCTCGAGCTTTGGCAAGGGCGACCTCAAGGCCGGGTACCTCTCGGGCATGGACAACGTCAACACGGCGAGCGTCGAGGGCGCGCTCATGTACGTCCAGGCCGAGGGCATCGACGTCAGCAAGCGCTCGGCGGAACAGCGCTGCGTGCGCAAGAACAACATGCGCAACATTGTGTTTTATGAGGTCGTCATTTCCCAGACGAACGAGACGATCGCCGAGTTTGGCGAGTCGTGGGACGATGCGCGCGATGCGTTCGAGTACGGTCCGATGGTCCCGATGGACGGCGGTCGGTGCTCGGACGAGAAGGGCAAGACCCCCAAGGCGTGCCTCCAGTTCAACGGCGACAAGGGCCAGCCCAACCTCGGCCCGTTCGTCGGTGGCGAGAACAAGGAGGACGATGTTCGCGCCCCGTACCCGGGCAACTACTGGTTCTCGTTCCCGAACACGTGCCCGACGGTCGGGTGGGCCGACAAGGACGAGACGTGCCGCAAGTCGACCCGCAAGGGCCTGTGTGATATCGGCGTGTCCCCGGACGGCGTCCAGTGCACGTTCGCGTACAACATCCTCGGCTGGATCCCCATTGACGACCTCGTGGCCATCACGAGCACGACGAATGAGGCGACCGGCAAGAACTACTATAACTTCACCGAGTGGTGCGAGGCGAGCCCGAAGAACATTGAGTTCACCTCGGACAACTCGACCGAGACGTTGGGCCTCCCGTTCTGGGACAACCCGCTCGATAAGAAGGCCAACCAGGGACGCACGGAGACGATGCTCGACATCTACGGCAAAATCGTCAACCGGGAGTTCGAGTCCAAGCTGATCAACCCCAAGGTGTTGTCCAACTTCCGCCCGCTCCCGGAGCCCGCCAAGCTCCTCAAGAACAACCCCAAGTGCTGGGAGACGGTGCCGGTGTGCTCCAAGATCGGCTGCCGCCGCGAGGGCTACGCCCAGCTCTGCCGCCCGTGCGAGAAGGGCGAAGACGGCTGCATCGTGTACAACGGATACAAGTTCCCCCAGCTCGCCAAGGCCCCCCGCACGGCCACGGCCGATGAGGGCAGCACCTCGGGCAGCGGTGGGGCCACCGCCGGGGGCCCGAGCGCCGGCAAGTCGACGGACAAGCCCGGCAAGGGGTCGGCGGCGACGGCGCTGTCGGTCTCGACGGCGGTCGCCTCGTCGGTCGTCGCCCTCGTGGCCGCGTCCTGGCTGGCGTAAGCGTTCGCTATCGCTCTCCCACCCCTTTGATCTGAGAGGGGGGACGTTGGTTAATCAAACGTGATATGCTTATTTTCTTCCTCAATATGGCTGGCGATGATTTTGGTCACGTGTCGTGTGGTGATGGCAGGCGGAAGGGCATTCTGGCCAAATGTCGTTTCGTTAATTTTGGCCGCCCATTTATTTTCATCAATTCAATCTGGCGCGACCGATTGGAAATGGGGAAGTGGTGACATGCTCCAGGGAGCATCCATGGGGCCGGCACTACAGTACAAACCACACAGCAACCAAAAAGAGGCACACGTCGCTTTACTGCACCAGCACTTCAGCAACTCTCATGCGAGCTCCTCTCACAAACGGACACTGACTCGCACAAGTTCTGCCTTTATGTGCTACAATGCTGCCCTGCCGCCTTTCGTTCGTTGTTGTGCTTGGGTCCCAGCTGGCCACGTCAGAAGCCACAGCCCCGACGCCGGCTCGCAATTGTACACCCACCGGCTGTGATCATTGGTTGGAACTCATTTCGGCCAATCACTGGCGCCGTCGCACCCTCACAATGCATCAAGGGTCCCCGCAACCCCAGCTGGCTCCGGAGATCGCAGGGGTCGTCTGGTCCTGGTCAAGCAAGGAATGTGCTGTCGTCAAGGTGCATCCGGAGTCCAGACTCCGGACACTGCACAGGCCACACGCGTGTCGCCATCGGGATGATGTGGTTGATCGTGGAGCTTCCAGTTCTGGACTCTGGAGGGACAGCTGGTTCGAGAATCATCAGCGACGCCGACGCCGTTTTCCGGATGACCAGCTTCTGGGGGCCCCAGTAGAAACCCGTCCATACCGACGGACACCTGGTCCAGACAGACACACGTTCGCGCCCAGTTCGGCGGCAGTCCGCGATTCTCGAAATCCTCAACAGAACCCACCGACCGACAGACATGCGCCTCACGACGACGACCACGTCGCTGCTGGCGCTGCTCGCGGCGAGCGCGCTGGTCCGGGCGTCGGACGCCAAGATGACCCCTGGCCCCGGGGTCTCGCCCACGCCCTCGGTGGCCCCCGACGACAGCGACGACAGCGACCCCGGGACCGTCCGCCCCGCGCGCACGGAGGGCCCAGCACGGGCCTCCAAGACCCCGCGACCGTCGTCTGGTGACGGCAGCAGCAGTAACAACAACAACAACAACAACAATGGCGGCGGCGGTGGTGGCGGTGGCGGCGGTGGGCGCCCTAGCAATAGCCCCCTGGACTCGCTCAAGGTCCTCCAGCGCAAGGGCGAGTGGCACATGAAGCCCGTGCGGGTCGTCCACGCCCGCGTCCAGAGCGACGCGCCGGCCCTCGTCGACGGCCGCTTCGTCTCGAGCTTTGGCAAGGGCGACCTCAAGGCCGGGTACCTCTCGGCCATGGACGGCGTCAACACGGCGAGCGTCGAGGGCGCGCTCATGTACGTCCAGGCCGAGGGCATCAACGTCAACTCCCGGTCCAAGGACGACCGCTGCGTGCGCAAGAACAACATGCGCAACATCGTCTTTTATGACATCGTCATCACGCAGACCAACGAGAGCGTTGCCGAGTTTAGCAGCGGCTGGAAGACCGAGCGCGATGCCTTCGAGTACGGCCCCATGATCCCCATGGATGGCGGTCGCTGTACGGCCGAGGGCGGTAGCGGCGCCAAGGAGAAGCTCTCCAAGACGTGCCTGCAGTACAACGGCGACAAGGGCCAGCCCAACCTCGGCCCGTTCGTCGGCGCCGGCATCAAGGACGACGATGTCCGGGCCCCGTACCCGGACAACTATTGGTTCACGTTCCCCAACACGTGCCCGACCGAGGGCTGGGCCAAGAAGTCGGATGAGTGTCGGGCGTCGACCCGCAAGGGCCTCTGTGACCTGGGCAAGGGTCCTGATGGCGTCGAGTGCACGTTCGCGTACGACATCCTCGGGTGGATCTCCATCGACGACGTCGTGGGGATTACGAGCATGGAGAACGAGGCAACGGGCAAGACCTTTCGGAATTTTACCGAGTGGTGCGAGGCCAGCACCAAGCACATCGAGTTCATTGGCGACACCTCGAGTGGGGAGATGGAAGACGGCCTCGAGTTTTGGAAGGATCCGCTCGATAAGAAAGCCAACAAGCAGCGCGCCGAGACGGTCGTCGACCTCTACAACAAGCTTGTCCTGGGTGAGTTTGAGTCCCCACAGATCGACGCCAAGCTCGTCAAGAGTTTCAAGCCCCTTCCTGACATCAGCGCTCTTCGAGAGGCCAACCCCAAGTGTTACGAGAGCGTCCCATCGTGCAACTCGGGGAATGGTTGCCGTCGAGAGGGATACTCGCAACTGTGCCGGCCATGCAAGCAGAAGGACGACGGTTGCGCTGTTGACCCATCGTTCACGTTCCCTGAGCTGGCAAAGGCACCACGAACAGAGACAAAGGCCGATTCCAGTGGTTCCAGTTCACCTGCAGAATCATCCACCGGCTCGGGGAAGGCCGACACCAACATTCAGTCGCCGAAGTCACCACAGAACACGTCAAAGAAGCCGGCGACCGGAGGGAGCAAGGCATCTGCAGCAGCTCCAGCGACGACTGCCGTTGCCACGTTGGCCGCCGTTCTCCTTTCTTCAACGCTGGCTCTGCTGTACTAGGATGGCGGTCTCGGGCCGGTCTTGTGTTTAGTTAATGCCCAGTAATGCCCACTTATCGTTTTGTGCTTTGGATTGGGTGTAAGGGACTGCATCGTGGTACTTGATGCTGGTGAGTGGCGATCGCCTCAGCAAATCACGACGGTGCTCACCGCTTGAGACGTCGAATGGTGTCCATGTGCGACTGAGCGAATTGTATCTTGCGGAGCCTTGCAACGGTCACCGCCGGCTGTCTACCTCGAGGCATAGTACTGTGCCCATCTGTGCTTTGCGAGGTTGTGTCTGATCGTGCGCCTCGATTCGATCGTGTTTTCTCAGCGTTGCTGATGGCAGCTTCCAAGGCGCGAAACTTTAGCTCCTTGTGATTCCTGCGTTCTATCTTGTGGGCAAGTGCGGAGGGGACGCGGCTGGGCATTCGAGCCCTGCTCTGTTGCCCAGCACTTGCGCTCTTGGACCTCGTATGGCTCTGATACACCGCCTGCGCTTTGAAGAGGCTCGAGTTTCGGCCCAAGTACCCAGCTTCTTCCAATCGCTTGAACAGCGATTCCACTTGCCGATCCTGTTCCTTGTATGCGTCAACGACTTGCTGTTGTGGAGGCGAAACGGCGACGCGGAGAATTGAAAGGGGCCGATCGTCCAGGTCGCCCTCTTCTCGAACAGAAAGACCTTCCAGAACGTCGCCTTTGGCATCGGCAATGACCCGGTGGACACGAGGATTTCTCATGAGACCGTCTCTTATGCGAGAGATTCCCTCACTCGTGATCTTGATGTTGCATCGCACGCTGATGGAGCGCAGGTGCGCTGGACAAGTCTCAAGGAAGGCCCCGAGCGTCGCAGCGCCATGATCAGTCAAGTCGTTCCCGTCCAAAGCGATGTCATGAAGGCTAACGCCACAGACAGCGATTTTCAACAGCAACGACTCGAGATCTTCATCCGTCAGACCGCATTCGGACAAATCGAGCTGACGCTCACCAGAACCCCCGTCACTCGTCACCCTGCTCCCACGATGCACGAGGACGTCACTTGTTCCGTACAACGTTTGGGTCAAAAAGACGGGCTGCCGGTGACTTGGTCCTTCGGCCAAAACCTCGATGATCTTGACCAAGAGCCTTGCGACCTTGTTGCCCGACGGTACCTGGTCGTTGTGTGCCCCATGGTGGCCCATGAACGTGTCCAACTTGGTCCGCAATTGCGAGATCTCTCGATCCATAACGGCAATCTTCGCCTGAAAGAACGCTGACTCTGATGAACACCGATGCATCAGCTCTCGCTGTCGAGTCAACAATTCGGCGAGTTTCGCTACCACGAGACTTTTGAACTTCGCTTTGGCGGCTTTTCCTTGAAGGAATTCTAGGAAAGTGTTGATCTTTGAGCGATTGAGGAACGAGGCTCCGTTCGCATCGTCAGGGCTCGGACAAATCTGAATGGACGCGTGTTCCATGCCGACGTCGCGGCCTGTGACAACGGTTGTGATGCGGAAGGGAGAAAAGTTGCGAGGCTTCTTGACCTCTGGCACAGTCGACGGGACTGCATCTCTGAGGGCCTGACTCGCAGTATATCCCATTAGTAGTTCTGGTTGGTACGGTCCGCTGAGTAAATACTGTTCACGAGCAAGCGCCAACATCGAGATAACGGGCATCGCTTCTGCCTCTTCCGGTCGCTGAAGCTGCTCGATCGCATTGGACAAGATAGTGTTGGACTCGGTGGCTGCGAGATATTTGTCTTGGATGGCGTCCATCTTTTGGAGGACGGAGGGGAACACAGACAACAACACCTCTAGACAACGGGTTTTGTGCTCCCTGGGCGGCACACGATCATTTTTCAGCCCATTCATCACCACGTGGGACCAGCGCTCACTCACGCACGTACCTGGACGCTTCGACGTTTTGGAGTTTCTCGAGTAACTGCGTCACTTTCGATGGCCTCAAGTGAGTCCCGCTGATACCCGCGTGCCGCGATTTCGCCGTGAGCAGAGGGCCGTTCTTGGTTCCCATCATGCCGTCAACGGTGTCCATTAAATCAGCCGCTTGTCGCTTCTTGGACACAAGTTCCTCCTCGAGGAAGCGGATGCGTTGCTTCAGCTGCCACACCACCACACACCTTGCATCAGTGCAATTGGACTCGAGCGACTCGGCCCAGGCAATCGACAACACCCGCGCACCTTGTCCATGTCGCGCGTAGCGTGGGGAGACGTCGCGCAGGTTGCTTCCACTGTGGCTTGCATGGTTCGCATCGCCCCCTCCATCCGAATCAGGCGGTCATGGGCACCCGCGAGTTCCCCCTCGAGTTGGATATTCGCCGCGCGCAGTTGCTCGTTGTGGGTCTCCAGTGCACGCACTCGGTCCTGCTCCCCACGGTGCAAGTGGCTCTTCTCCTCCATCCGCCGCTGGAGATCGTTGCAGCGCTGTTCCCACACGTGGAGCCTGGCTTCGTAGGTGGCCTGTTGGTCATTGCTGGCCGTTCGGGACACCAACTGCGTGCGGAGTTCCAGCATCTCCTCTTGCTGGGACACGAGAAGGCTCTGCGCGCGCGCGTGGTTGGCGGTGAGCTCGTTGTTCGCTGCGACGAGAGCCGCGTGCTTGCCCTCGACGGCGGCGAGCACCTGGGTCACCAGGGTGAGCTGCTCCTGTTGACGCTGCAGCTGACTTTGGAGCTCCCCGTTGGCAACTCGCAACGCCTCCTGGGTATTGAGCTCTCGCTCCAGCATGGCGGACATCTAGCACGCGAATGGCGTCAATTCCGTCAGAAGAGTGCGTTGAGCTCGTACAGCGTCGTAGATGCGTTCTCGGACCTTTTGGTTCTTGGTGACGAGCTCGGCGATCTTCATCTCCTTCTGCTGTCGCTCTTGGAGACTGAAGCCGTTCCCGATCTCCTGGTCTAGACGCCGAAATGCCCCCTCCATCTCGCGTTTTTCCTCGTGCATATGCGCGAGCTCGTTCTCGAGCTGCTCCACGCGCTCGCGAAGTTCAGTGACCTGGGGCACGGTGTCCACGATGAGCGCGCATCGATCACTTTAGTCGTCACCCACACGACGATTTCGTTTACGTCACTCACCACCTGCGACTCGGCAGTTGGCACCGTAGCGTTGTTCCCCACGCGACCTTCTCGCCTGGCGCTGTCTGGCCGGCAGCGAGCGTGACGCTTGCTCGACGGTGCCGACGCTTTTCGCCGACCGCTGTGACTCCTGGTCCACGTAATCGACAGCGTGAGCAAGGTGGGGGGAAAGCGGGGTAGGAGAGAACGGTCGCTCACTCGACGGCAATCGCCGTGCCCGTGGTGGCGCCTTGGACAAGGAGCCCCCGTTGGTGCACCGACTCGTGTGGGCCCTCGCGGGGCAGCCGCCAGCGATCATCGTCGGCGACGCGATCGCTTTCGTCGTCATCGACAACGACGCAGCCACTGCGCTCATGCTCGTCGACAGCCGCAGCATCGAGCAGCTCCAGTGCACTCTGGCTGCTGCGGACCATGATCCTGACGATCGAGCGCCTGGTGAAGGACCATCGATCGATCGATCAGTACCCGCCCGCAGCTTGGATCAACGTGTCTCGGACTTGGCTATTCTTGCGAAGGTCACGTCGCATCGTGACGGCACGACGGCATCATCGCGTTCGGACCCACCGCCGCTTATCGCCCCGGACATCGCGACGACGATGTATCGCTCGAGTCTCGATGCCGCTCCGGAGCCGCTAACCTTCGAGTTCGACCCCCTGCGGCCCCTCCACGCACACAGTGACTCGGCCCTCGCGTGGCCCGAGTTCCCCTACAAGCAGGTCACGCTCGACCGCCTCTGCGCCAAGTTTTTGCGGCCGCGGCTGAGCTGCGAGGCCGCTGCGGGGGCGATGCTCCTCGCCCGGGGGGACTTTGGGCGCGCGGTCTTTGAGGTCGAGCAGCACTTTCGCCACGACGTCCACTCCCTTGACGCCGGCGATGGAGGCGGCGACGGCAGCCTCGAGGGGATGAACCCCGGTTGGCTCGAGCTCGTGGACCGCTTCCACCGTGAGCGAGCGGCCTTCCGAGACGCCAAGCGCGACTTCATCCGCGGGCAGAAGGCCCTCGTGGCCTCCAAGCTCGCGACCATTGACCAGGCCCACGCCGACGAGGCCGAGCGCCTGGCCCAGGAGGCCTGGCGGGGGCGGCAGATCCTCAAGCGCCACGAGGACGGCAGCAAGTACGACGGTGAGGGCGTCCGGCGGCACGGGGTGCTCATCCCCCACGGCCAGGGGACGCTCTGGGTCCCCCAGAAGGCGTCCGTCAACGGGGACCTCGGGGACCTGAAGCGCGTGCCCAAGTACACGGGGGAGTGGGCCGATGGGCTCATGCACGGCCGCGGGACCTACTTCTGGCGCAACGGGGACTCATGGGCGGGGCACTTTTGCCGGGACGAGCTCCACGGGCGGGGTATCTACACCATCGCCGGCGTCGTCGAGGGCGACGATCCCAACCCGGACGAGGCCGTGGACTCGAGCCGCCTCGACCCCGCCCACGCGGAGCAGCGCGTGCGCTACTACGACACCAGCCAGCACGTGTGCTGGGGGGAGGACCTCGCCCCCGGGCGGCGCATCCGCCTGTTCACGATGCGCCGGTTCGGCGAACACATGGCCGCGGTGATACCCCGGCGGGACGTGGCTCTGGAGGATGAGGTCGAGTACGTCGTGCTCCGCCACGATCCCACACGGGGGGACCGCTACTTGGTCCGCCGGAGCGAGAGCGAGGAGACGCGGTGGCTCTCGCTGCACAACACGAGCTTCCGCCTCGTGCCCGGTCGGCCCATTACCCGGCTCATGGACGAGGGCGAATGAAGCTACGTACGCACGGGATGGAACCGAGAACAGCACCGCCTCGAACAAACACGGTCTTCACATTACAATGGGGCCCCCACGCATATATCTACAAGCACCTCGCGCTCACGCCGACTTGCACTCCTTGTGCTTTTTCTTGTGCCTCTTGGGTTTGACCGTCGACTGCGGGTCCTTCGCGCCGGCAACGGCATCATGGAGCTGGGTGGACGAGAACGAGTTGAAGTCGAGCTTCCCGCCCGCCGCCGACGGCTTGGACGGTGCCGGGGTCGGCGCCGGGGGTCGTCCGGTCGTCGGAGTTGGCGATGGTGGAGACGTCTGCGTCCCCTTTGGCGTCGGTGTCGGCTCGACCTTGGGCGAGATCGTCGGTTTGGCCGTGGGCTTGGGAGTGACCGTCGGAGTCATGGGCTTGTCGCCGTTGCCGCCTTTAAGCCCGCCCCCGCCGCCCCCCGTGGCCGCCTCGGATGACGGCAGGACCTCGACGTCGAAGCACGTTGAGTACGCGGCCCCAAAGTAGCCCTTAGCCCGGGCCTTGTCGACGTACGCGTCGGCGTTGTCGTGATAAAACTTCCAGTACCACACAAAGTGGTAGATCCCGGGGCGGCTGCCCTTGGGGATGGTGAACTCGCCGATGCAGGGCTTGCCGTCCCCCGCGCGGCCCGAGGGCCGGCCGTCGGCGTCGGTCGTCTCACCGCAGTTGCCGTCGTCAAAGTCCCGGAGGCGGCCGTCGACGAGCCGCGCGGGGGTCATCTCGAGCGTCGACTGGAGCCGGGTCTCGGGCTCCCCGGTCCAGTAGACTCCGTGCTGGGTGCCCCGGCCCATCTTGTCCTTGGAGATGTGGCCGTTCTCGAGGTAGGCAAAGTAGATGGGCGTCCCCGCGGCCGCGGCGAGGCGCTTCCGCCAGCCCTGGTACGTGTTGCCCTCGACGCTCTGGCACACGCTCGTACCGCTCTCGACCTCGTTCTTGAGCATCTTGTGCGTGTAGAGGGGCCCAATGTCGGCGACCCCGCGCCCAGGGAAGCCCGCGCCGTAGCCCCGGCAGAAGCCATTGCCCTTGGCCCCGCCGTAGATGTACTCGGCGCTCTGATCGTAGAGCCGCCCCCGGTCCGTGTCGAGGCAGTCGATCCACGAGTGCGAGTGGGCCTGGGGGAAATGCAACAGCAGCAGCACCGAGAGGAGGAGCCACTTGGGCCAACGAGCCGGGGTCTCTAGGCCACGATCGCGCATGTTCGAGTCTCGCGCACTTGGTCGCTCGTTGATCTGTGTGGAGGACTTAAAGAGACGAAAGGGAGAGGCTCGCGACTGGAGCTGCACACCATCAAGTCGCGGTGGGAGACACCAGCACCACCCGGCGCCGTTGGCCGGTCTCGAGCCAGCAGCCGGGGCCCCAGCTGCCTCAATCGATGGCACATCGTCGTGGTCCGCGGCCACACGATTGTGGGTGCACCGCGGCGGGCAACAGCACAGTGCAGCGCCATCATCGACGGGAGGGAAGCCACGATCGTCGGACCTCTTCCGCACCCGACCAGCCGCATGGCCCGGCCTCTCCATGGGCATTGCGGGTTTGTGGCGGTGATGCGCCTGTAGCCATCTGGCCCCAATGACGTCAAATGGCGTGGCGCACACTATATTCGGGTCTAGTTGAAGTCTTGTTGGCGATCTCGGCTGCATTCATTTGCGAGCGGATCGCGAACGACGACAACAACGACGACGACCACGATGATGTTACGGATGCCGCTGCCGCGTCCCTGGACGATCGCCGCCCGTCTCGGGGTCTGCAGAGTGTCGACGTCACTAGTCGCCACCCGCGGCGGGGGCTCCCTCCGTGCGTCGGCCCTCGGGGGTCGTCGCGTGTATGCCACGCAGAGGCCCAGTCAGCGAGCGAGTCCCCCGCCGGCGGGTGTGGACTACGTCGCCCTCCGCCGCCAGCGCCGGCTCCAGCGCTCAGCCGAGCACACGATCCTCGGCCTGGTCGTCGCCAATGCGGTCGTGTTCTTCGGATGGCAAAAGGTCAAGCGGCACCCGCCCAAGGCCCCATGGATGCTCCGCCATTTTACGACCTCGGCGCGGCACCTCGAGGAGGGCCGGTACTACACGCTTCTGACCTCGGTGTTCAGCCACGCGGATCTCGTGCATCTCGGGGTCAATGCCCTCGGGCTCTTTGTCTTTGGTACGCCCGTGTGCGCGGCCCTGGGGCCCCGGCGCTTCCTCGCGCTGTATCTCGGCAGCGGGGTCGTGTCCTCATGGGCCCAGGTCATCCAGGAGCAGACCCGGAACGCGGTCCCTGGGTCCCAGCGGGAGACGTTCAACCTCGGGGCCAGCGGGGCCGTCAACGCCGCGGCCGCGTGGAGCATCCTCCAGAGCCCCCGCTCGACGCTGTGGGTGCTCGGGATCGTCCCCCTGCCGGCGGGGCTCGCGGGCGCGCTCTTCCTCGCCCGGGACCTCTACGGGGCCGCCACCGGGCACGCGGACGGCGTCGGCCACGTCGCCCACCTCACGGGGGCGCTCTGCGGGGGCGCGGGCTTTGCCTACTCTATCCGCCATGGCACCAAGAAGCTCCTCCGGCCTTGAGATGCATGCGGAAGGGGTACGGTAATACTACTGCGTAACCTATAACCCAGATCCCGGCCCCCTTCTAAACGAATTTGTAACCCTTCGTTACTCGTATCCTTCACGCCCAACAAAGAGCAAACACGATGATGCTAGCGTCCTTGGCGCCGAGGCCCCACACCGCAGCGCGTCGCATCCTCACGCAGGCATCGCCGCTGTTCATCCGGCGGCCCGTGGCTACCGGGGGCCACGGGCTTGTGCGCGCGGGGTTCCTCCCGCGAGGACTCGGGGGCCGCTCGATCCTCCGCAACCAGCAGCTCCAGCACTCGCGGGGCTTTGGGGGCGGTGGGCGCGGCGGCGGTGGCGGTAGTCGCTTCTTCGCCTCCCCGGACACGGTCGTGTACGCGCTCGTGGGGGCCAACGTGGTCGTGACGGTGCTCTGGGCCACGGCCGACACCCCCGCCCAGCGCCGGCGGATGGTCTCGACTTTTACGACCTCGGCCCGCCACCTCGAGCACGGGCAGTACCACACGCTCCTCACGGCGGTCTTCAGCCACGCGGACCCCATGCACCTCTTCACCAACATGCTCGGGCTCTACTTCTTCGGCCGCGAGATCAGCTACGTCCTCGGCCCCCGCCGCTTCCTCGGGCTCTACCTCGCGAGCGGCGTCGTGTCCTCGTGGGCCGCCGTCCAGGAGCAGCGGGCCTCCCGCCGGATGTCGCTCAACCTCGGGGCCAGCGGCGCCGTCAACGCCGTCACGGCGCTCAGCATCCTCCTCTTCCCGCACTCGACGCTGCTCTTCTTCGGCATCGTCCCCGTGCCCGCGTGGATCGCCGGCTCGCTCTTCATCGGCCGGGACCTCTACGGTTGGCTCCAAGGGGCCCACGATGGCATTGGCCACTTTGCCCACCTCAGCGGCGCCGCCTGTGGGGGCCTCTACTACGCCCACTTGCGGCGTCACGCCCGCCGCCTGCGCTGAACATTTCGTATCGCTAGAGGACGATTGGGAGCTGCGCTGGTCTTGTGAATGACAATTGTTCAATCTCTCTCTCTCTCTCTGTCTCTCTCGCTCTCGACTCATGGCTGCGCTCAGGAACCTCAGGGGTTTTGCCGCGCGCGCACGCTTGTCTGAGTCAATCCCCAACGGGGACACCACTGGACTCGCGCTCCCATTTTTACTCTGTGGATCGACAAGAACGATCCGAAACCGAAATGCCGCGGCATCTCACGCCCGGGGCTTTCATCTTACCCGCCGGTGACACCGTGAAAGATACGACGGCGTGTGTTTATGCGGCGCCGTGCATACCCGTGAGCCTCAGGAGGGTGGGGGGCCACGCACGCACAAGTCATTGCGCGACTTGCCATGGCGTCGAAGACCATCGCGCTCGGAGGCGCATCGGGCCCCCGCCGGAACTCGATGCCCGGCCTCCGGCCACCCCGCGTCACGGTCATCAAGGTCCTCCTCCAGCTCCTCAACGTCGCCTCCACGGTGCTCACGCTCTTCTCGGGGCTCCGGGAGAACCCCGTGATCGTGACCCTCACGGGCCGATACGACAGTATCCGCTCCCGGATGCAGGACGGCTCGATCAACCTGGACAACGCCCGATCGGAGGTCGTCAAGCTCGACATGCTGGCCCCGCTGGGTGAGATCGCCCACGACTATCGCTTCATCACGGCCCCCCGACGGGACCCCAGCAGCATCGGCGAGGAGCGGACGACCTGCACCAACGTCAACTCGATCAACACGACTGTGATGGGGCTCTTATACGATGACTTTTGGGGCAAGGGCGCCCGGCGGGTCCAGATCTTTGTCTACAGCATCTCGGCGCCAAACTGCCGGGTCGTCAACTTCAAGCCCACGTGGTACGCCAACTGCGTGGCCACGCGTGAGGGCAACGCCACGGCGTGCCACGACTTCATCCTCGGTAACTTTGACACCCTCCTGGATGACCAGCGCACGCAGATCGGCGCGGAGCTGGACTTTGGGAAACCTGGGATCCCCTTCCTCAAATGCCGCGGGCGGCCATCGCGGGTGTTCGAGTACCAAACGGATCTGCTGACGCACCAATCGTACTGGGCCGGCGGGAGTTACCACGTGCAGATCCAGACGAGCAACTGCCGAGCGCTGCCCCGCGTCCGGTCCGCGGATGACAAATGGACGCTCTTCCAGACCGAGGCCCAGGACAAAGGCGCCGACGTGCTCCTCGCCCTCCCCAACACGGGTTGGCTCGCCAAGGCCATCACGGCCCTCTACAGCGTCGTGTCCATCACCCTCATTGCCGCTGGGATCATGGCGGCCGTGATACGGACGCGCCGCGTGCGCTATCTCCCCAACGATACCCGCTACAGCGACGAGCACCGCCTCGCCCGCTACGTTCTGCCCTTTATGCCGATCGCGACCGAGCTCACGGAGTGCCACACGTCCGTGATCACCTTCAAGGGCGAGCTTCTCGTTGCCGCGGACGTCTGGATCAACCACTGGCTGTACATGAGCCTGAGCATCCTCGATGCGGTCTCCAACATCCGACTGACGTACGTGACCCTGCAAGTGGGCACATGGATGCTCATTATGAAGATCACATTCGACAACTTTGTCTTTCTGTGTTCGGCGCTGACCAAGATCACGTGGATCATGTGCCTTGTGCACACGATCGTGCGGCTTCTGCTCAAGGTCCTTGTGCGCTTTTTCAGGTCGATGCGGCTGATCCAAAACTCGCAGCGCGTGCGTCTCGAGGCCCTGATCGATGGCGCGAGTATGTTTCTGAGCTACAAGGTCTACAACATTCTGCTATGTGTGATCCTCGGGCTCATGCTCCAGTTCCTTGGTCAACCAACGTTTATGAGGCGACAGTCGCCGTACAAGGTCGGGATGTTTGGGGGCATTCCCCGGATCACCCGGTTCTGGCAAAGCGAGCTCGTTTGCGACCTCCTCATGCTGCTGTCGATTCAGTTGGTGTGTGACCTGTGCATTGGCTTGGGGCTGATGCGGTCGCGGTACCGTTTCATCGCTCGGAACGGGGTCATGCGGCTCCTTCAGCATCGGTATTTCTTTGTCGGCTGGGACGCGATCATGGCAGCGGAGATGCTGGGGATGGATCCAAGCGACCCCCATTCGGTGTCGCACAGGGAGAGCGATGATGAGATCGCCCGCACCAAGTGCACGATCGGTGCGCTCCTGCAGCTCTTGTACCAGTCCGGTCCAAGTTCGTTCGTCCATCTCGCAGGTGACTACCTCTTTACTGGCCAGGGATTTGGCAAAGACCCGATGGTCTTTCGCTACCCAGTGAAGAAGGCCGTGGCCATGGGGCTCTGCAAGCCGCACGGGTTTACGTCGGGGCTGTCTGTCGCTCTGGACAAGTCCTCCGTCGTAACAGGGACACGGCGGGGATCCGGCGTCATCCAGCGGCATGCAGGTGTCCACCCAACGACGTCGTGCGTATCGTCAATTCACGATGACGGTCATGGCGGCACTGAGAAGACGATCAGCGCGACCAAGAGTCTGTTTGACCGCCGGCTCGAGATCGTCTCCGAGGGGTATTTGGGCAAGGTCCTGCTTGTGGATGAGCTCGAGGGGGGCTCGTTGTCCATCAACGACGAGACCGGGATGCGGGAGTATGTCGTTCGGGATGCCTTGGGGCTGATGAGCATCGTCGACATCCGACCGCTCATTTCCGGGGACCGCCAACTGTGCATCCGCTGACATCACCTCAACACCCCCTGTATCCGTGTCGCGTTCACTCCGTCAGTCAACTGCTGCGAGTTGAATCTGTCCACGTGACAAAGGCATTGATTGATGCATGGAGCCAAAAATCGCACGTTTCAGTTGACTGCAATGAAGCTGGTTTCGACTAAATGCGACCTCACAGCCGACAAATAGCAAGGCCATCGAGTAAATAGGACTCGATTTGAGCCCTTCAAGAGCAGGCGTCGCACGTTCAAACGTGCAGCTGCCGCTCTGACTTGTACAAGATGTTGACCGGACCCCACCGTAGTTGTGTGCTGACTGTATCATACCGCAAACCAGCAAAATCATACACGAACACCAACAAACTTTGACATTCTGAGATGCCAAAAGCGGTTAAAACGATCGGTACTGCCTGGCGTTGGTCCGTTGGTGAACTACTACAAATCTGTTAAAACCCAAATGCACAGGCTCACAATAACACCGCCAGATGTGTTTTAATCACATGTGAGCAATAGACCACATCGAAGACACCGTCTTTGCGTTTGTCTGCGCCGTGCAGACTGTTTGGTGCATTCAGGAGGCGTGTTGGATGCTGGGTGCCAGCAGTCGATGGTTCACCCCACATGGAGTCACGAGACTCCACCGCGTGGTCGGATGAGCCTGCTGGATGCGCAGCCATGTCTGCCAAGGTCCAACCAGCCACAACCGAAACATCTGCGGGCGGTGCGCTCACGATTCAGTGTGTGTCGGAAGCTCAGGCCTGTTGGCGTTATACGGGCTGGTCAGAACCAACGCTGTGAAACTGGCGGGCCCACAACAACAGGCCGCGTGAGCCTCCCTCATGGTCGCATGTCCTCGATGGGGCGGTTTCCAGTTGTCGTACTATGACTGCGAAGCAGTTCTCAATTTTCGCCCAACGGCACACTCGAGTTCTTCTCCTCCTTTCGCTCAACGAGCAATGAAGCTCTCACTCGTGGCAGCGCTCACGGCGGCGGCCATGGCCGTGGCCGTCCCGACCCTCACCTCCGGTGGCCGGGTCTTCGAGTACAAGACCCTCGACTACGACTATGGCTTTGACGAGGAGACGAACGACCCCCGGAGCATGATCATGATGATCCCCGA
>JAADYI010000501.1:0-16361 GCA_023338185.1 Lagenidium sp. CBS 127285
CCCCGAGGACCAGAAGGACTGGCACCCGGGCTCCAACGACCAGGTGCTCGATCTCGTGCATCCGTCTTTGTACTGCTGTGTGCTGGGAGAGACCAAGTGCGTACCGTCATCGGTGTCGGTGGCCGACTGCAAGGACGTGACGGAGCGGATGCATCGGATCATGTTCCGTGGGTCGGAGGTGGCCAAGAACGAGTTCGTGAGCAATGAGAAGTATCAGTGGTTGCCGAGCGATTTTCGGGTGGACGAGAATGGCCACGTGTCGATCGAGTCGTACATCAACAACCTGCATCCGGGGAAGCACGCGGGTTTGTACGAGTCGATCGGTGAGATTTTTGAGAAGTTTGTGCCGATGTTCGAGAACGTCTTGTCGTGTCTTGCAAATGGCACATCGCCATCACCGATCCTGGAATACGACGAAGACAATCGAGAGATTCAAGAGATTCCGAAGCTTCCGTCGATACCAAGTGAGTTTCCCCTTCAGCCTCCTCCGACCACTCCATATTCATTAAAGAACTCGACGGTTCAAGTAGTTGTAAAGATCGCCGAGATCGTTCTCACGCCCGAGAACCCTTCGTATCCTGGGGGTACGTGGCACGTCGAGGGTTCGAACACGGAGCAGTTGATCGCCACTGGCATCTACTATTTTGGCTGCGAGAACATCAGCGAGTCCAAGCTCTCCTTCCGTGTGATTGTCCAATCACCACAGTACCAACAGAACGATTCAACTGGCATGAGAGCAATTTACGGTTTGGAGAATGAACAACGCTTGGTGCAGTATCTCGGTGCCGCGACGGCCATCGAGGATCGCTGCGTCGTCTTCCCCAACACGCTGCAGCACAAGGTCGAGCCGTTTGAACTGGCCGATGCGACCAAGCCCGGTGTCCGCAAGATCCTCGCGTTCTTCCTTGTTGACCCGACCAAGAAGATCCCCTCAACGTCAACGGTGCCACCACAGCAACGCGAGTGGCTGGAGGAGGCGTCGACGTCGATGTTGTCCGAGTTGCAACAACTCCCGGAGGTGATCGTGCACGAGAATATGAAGTCGATGCTTGGTGGGGGGATGACGCTAGAACAAGCCAAAGAACACCGCGAGGCGCTGATGGACGAGCGTCGTCCCGACGATGATGATGAAGAGGACGAAGAAATGATGTTTTCATTGTGCGAGCATTAGAACTCTGAATGAATTTCGTGCAGCCACTACTACTTGTAGTGCAGATGAACAGTCTCCGTCTTTTCTTTAGTGACCAGTAGCCAAGATGACAAAGTGGTACCGGCATAGTAACTCAAAAAATTCACACAAAGAAATGTACGCTGAGAAATGCAATCCAACATGGCTGCATTTACGATGGGCTCATCGTTGACAATGCACGACACGTTGACGTACTACCTACGTCGTTCGGATTTGTTTGGTCCTCTCCGCTTTCGTATTAATTTTGCGGACACTTCGCCTCGTTTTATTTTAATAGGTTCGAAGTGTGCGCTTTTGCGCTGCTTTTTGACTACGACGACTACAGAGCGAAATGTGAGCAATGCAACATGAACAAACTGAGCAAGTTCTGGTGTGGGCGTTCCTGTTCCGCTCGCACCAGGGATGAAGTTTCATTCCATTTGGTGGTTCTAGTCACCATCATCTCGAAGATGAGAGTGACCTAACCTAAACCACAATACACATTTCCTCATGATCACTCCTGATTGATAACAAATGCGTCGTATTCAGGGTCGCGCACGACGCCGAATATGCTCCCACGTCACATGGCAGGGAAGCTGGTAGTATTACGTATGATGTACCGGTATTTATGTCGAGTCCACAGTGCAATCCGTTGGACGGTTGGCTGGGGGTCTGATGTCGTCAGCAAGGTGAAAAATGAATGATGGAAGCTGACCATATCGCTACCAATCACCTCACTCACCTCCTGGCTGCCAGCGAAGCCGAAGAACTATGGTCTCGTTTCGCGGCCACATCTTACACGCCAAAAACGGCTATCCAGCTCGACCGATACTGGAGTGCAATTGCGTGCTGGAATTGGCGAAATCCTCAACAAACCACTGTGGTGGGTTAAATGGCGACTTGACCATGGGCACATTAGAGACAAGTGGATCGAAGAACTCGAAGAAACGATCTTGACGGACCTTCTGGCGCGAAATTATGAACGTTGGAGCCTCAGGAACACCATCGATAAGATGTTGGAAACGATCCATGCAGCTTATCCAGCCGATGGGAGTGAAGGTGAAAAGGCAGAGTTCGCAGACACACTCCCACACGTTCAATACAACTGGATATGGCACGACGACTGGTGGTATCAACCGTGAAGCAGCGTGGGTGCTGAGGAGGCATTGGAGAAGTTTCGTTGCGAAAATGCCGGAATGGAATCAACAGGGAAGATTATGTGGTACTTCGAATTGGCTCGTGTAATCAATGCGGTAAGCAACGTATCAGGGCAGACGTATCACCCACAGCGACGTGCCAACTTCAAACCGAAAAAGAGTGTCAAGAAGGCGACCACGCTTCTCCAAGGAGTTCGCCGTTGCGAAATGACAAAGGCCGATTTGGTTCGAATGTGCCCCAACGGAGATACGCGCGAAATTGTCGTGGACGCTGTATGGTATCACGTCCAACAAGTAATGAACTTTCTTGACAAGATTCGACAATGCGTGACAGGTACAATCGAGCAAATCCTCGCGAGATTCGAATCTGGGAGTGATGATGCAGAAGCGTTTATTCTTCCCGGTCCTGTCGACGAAACTTGGATATGTGATGGAGACTGCACTTCTGGAAGATATCCCCAACGAAAAAAAAGACTGGCATCCGGATTCCGAGCATGTTCTCGATCTTGTACACCCGTCGCTGTACTGTTGTGTGTTCGGCGAGACCAGATGCGTGAAGGAGCCCCTTCTCCGCGATGACGGCGAGAGTTGTCTGGAGCAAATGCATAGAAGTCTGTTTTGTGCTGACGTGCCGGTGGAGAATGTTCGAGCAAGATCGACAAAGTATCAATGGATTCCCAGTGATTTTGTGGTCGATGCAGGCGGATGTGTCCGGATTGCATCGTACATAAACAACCTTCACCCAGCAGTGCACACTGAGTTGTACAAGTCCATTGGCCACATTTTCGAGAAGTTTGTCCCCATGTTTGACCGCGTATTGACGTGCCTCACAAACCCAGACGGACCACCGGAAGTCCTGGGGGCCTATTACAAGTCGAGCAAACGAGATATGGACGATACCATTCCCAAGCCACCACCGCTTCCGAAGCACTTCCCACTAGATTCAAGGACCACATACACGATGAAGGGAACGACAGTGCAGGTGATTGTCAAGATTGCCGAGATAGTCCTCACGCCGGAGAATCCGGGGTGTGGTGGTGGCGCGTGGCACATTGAAGGCACGAACGCGGAGCAGATTGTGGCCACGGGGATTTACTACTTTGGATGCGATAACATCACGGACTCACGCCTGTCGTTTCGGGTGATTGTGAACGAGCCACCATACGTGCACAACGACGACGTGGGGATTCATGCGGTCTACGGGCTCGCAAATGGGAAACGGCTGCTGCAGCCGCTTGGGTCGGCCCTGGTCGTGGAGGATCGCTGTCTGGTGTTTCCCAATACGCTCCAGCATCGGGTGGAGCGCGTTGGCCTCGCCGACCGCACGAGGCCCGGTGTGCGGAAGATTCTCGCGTTTTTCGTGGTTGATCCAGCGAAGCGGATCCCATCGACGTTGACGATCCCCCCGCAGCAGCGATCGTGGCGTCACGCGGGGGCCTGGGAGCTGGTCTCGCAGATTCCCCATGAGCTCCAGCTGCCGAGTCTGCTGGACCACCTCCACCTGACGCCCGGGATGTCACTCAAGGAGGCCCAGAGGCACCGACGAGGGCTCATGCGGGAACGGAGTTATGATGAAGATGACGAGGACGATCCGGCGCTGGCGTTTTCATTTTGTGAGCATTGACAAGTGGAGCTATGGACGGTTTGGTAGGAAACTCAATTATAATTGACCGTGGGGTGAATCACGCAGCGGAGGTCCTTGTATATCGCAATCGACAGGCCGTTGTTGCAGCTGTCTCGTCATCCTCTTTCTCGTCCTCAGATGGTATTCTCAGGTGGGCGGTTGCCAGGACTGGGCTCAGATCGTCCGGTCATCTGATGATCCAGCATCGCGTCAGTGCATCGCACTCGACTGCTTTTGCTGCCCTGACACGTTGTCGCTCCTCATCTCCGTTCGGGAATCGCCATTTATTGGGGAGACCCCATCCTGGTAAACTTGGTAAACTTGCGGCCATCAACGGCGACAGCACCAACTTCCTCCTCCCGGGACGTGAAACGTCCATGACCCGCCGTTGCTCCTGCGCCTGCGCGCGGCCGCCCCGCCGCCAGCGCCTCTGGACGATGACGCTGCTCGTCGCCATGGCTCTCGGCCCCCACGAGACGACTGCGACCGGGGGGGCGATGTCCCTGGAGCTCCACCGCCTCCCGGACCAGCGGATCCACCCGGAGACGTACCAGCGCCGGCGGTTGCAGGGCCCCCACGAGTTTGAGTCCGTGCCGCTGAATCTGGGCATGGGGTGAGTTGTCTGTGGGCAAGTTGGTGGAGTTAGTGTCGTCGGCGCTCACAAAATATCTGTGGTAGGACGCACTACGCCTGGGTCTATGCGGGCACACCCCCGCAGCGGGCGTCGGTCATCACTGACACGGGGAGCAGCATCATGGCCTTCCCGTGCTCGGGGTACGTGAGCTCGCGTGGAATGGGCCGACTGCCGGGGTTGTTGACGGGGCCTCTTGCGTTTGTTGTGTCTTGTCGTGTCGCTGGCAGGTGCGATGGCTGCGGTGTCCACACGGACCAACCGTTTGCGGCATCGGCGTCATCGACGCTGACCCACGTGACCTGCGAGCAGCGGACGTTTTTCAACTGCCATGGCTGCACGACCGGGGGAACGTGCTCAATTTCGCAGTCGTATATGGAGGGCAGTAGCTGGCATGCGGCGGTCGTGGAGGACATTGTCTATCTCGGCGGCGCGGCGAGTGCCAACGACACGAACCTGCGAAACCAGTACGCCACGCACTTTATGTTTGGTTGCCAGAGCAGCGAGACCGGGCTCTTCATCAGCCAGGTCGCCGATGGCATTATGGGCCTGGCGAACAACGGTAAGTGTGTAGCGAGGACCTCATGAGTGGCATCGTGGGAGGGGGGACGATCACTCACACGACGTTTGCTGTTGCGATTTGGCGACCTTGAGCAGATCATCACATCGTCGCTAAGCTATTTAACGAGAAGAAGATCCCCGAGAAGCTCTTCTCCCTGTGCTTTGCCCCTGATGGCGGCGCCATGTCCATCGGCCAACCAGATACAAGCAGGCACAATGGAACAATTGAATACGCCAAGGTGACCCGGACAGGGTCCCACGAGTACGTCGCATGCGCATGCCATGGATCATTTCTTAAGGTGGCGGTGACTAACGAAAGTGCCGGGTCCAGTTTCTATGGTGTCGAGTTGTTGGACGTGCGAATTGGGGGCAAATCGATTGATCCACCGGCCGATTCGCTCAAGCGTGGGCAGTACATTGTCGACAGCGGAACGACTGATTCGTATCTGCCGAGCTCAATGAAAGCCGAGTTCAATCGGGCGTTTGAGCAAGTGACCGGCGGCCTAGGCTATCACGTCTCGTCGTCCTCGTGCGTCGGCTACACCGATGAGGAACTCAAGAGGCTGCCCAACATTGAATTGGTTTTGCGGGCCGAGGACGGCGGCAATCTCACGCTGTCTGTCAAGCCCGACGATTACCTCTTGAAGGAGGACAACGGGAAGTATTGCTCGGGTATCTTCTTGTCAGAGCGAACTGGTGGTGGTACGTGAGCCGAGCAGGTCGAACTTGTTGCGCTCTGAATGGATGCTCATGGTTGGCGTGCGATGTGGTTTGCAGTCATCGGGGCCAACATCATGATGGGCCGCGATGTCATCTTTGACCAAGGCCAGCAGCGTGTGGGTTTTGTCGACGCCGACTGCAACTACCGCCGACTGACGACGAATGGGACGACGACCACTCCGGCCCCGTCTCCAACGACGACTGCCCCAACTACGACAACGACGACCCCTGCGGTCTCGGAAGGCACAGTGACTAACAGCACTGCCACGCCCAGCACTGCCCCTACAACGGTCCCAACCGCGACGACTGAAGTCCCAGCTACTTCCACAAACGCTCCAGTCCCGACGTCAGCTGCCCCCGAGTCTCCGACTCCGTCATCCACTTCGTCTGTGCCAGCATCATCATCCCCACCACCCTCGGAGACGCCGGTCGCGACGACATTGAGCGTCCCCGCAACGACGACTGCAGCGGTGTCTTCTCCCCCTGAGGCTACGACCGAGCCCCTGTCCCAGAGCGGCAACCACACGAGCGGCCACTCAAATGCCTCGGGCGATGGCCACGAGGACCACCCGATGGTCCTCACGATCGTCGGGGTCGTCTTGGCGATGACGTTCCTGCTCGCGGCGGTGTTTTCGGTTCGGCGGCAAAAGTCGACGAGAAAGAACTGGAGCCGAGTCAACGAAGACGACGACGAGCTGGACGACGATGACGATGATGACGAAGAGGGGCTCATGGAGCGTGGAGAGAAGCGGGGCTCGAGGAAGCCCAAGGCCCAGCGATCTGATGAGGATCAAGATCTCGACGACGATGACGATGACGATGACGATCGAAGTCATGTCCGACGGGGTGGGCAATTACAAGATGCCGATGAGGATCACGACGACGACGACGACGACGATGAAGATGAGATTTTTGACCGTGAGGCCCACGCGCACGACGAGCACAAGCACGACGCTCGGACGCTCGAGCGCCTGTGAGTGTTTAGGATCCCAAGATCGCACTGTGTCTTACTTGGCTCATTTTGTGCGTGACGTCGTGTTGTGTTGCGTGACATTGCGGAACTAAAAACCAACATTAGAGCCAGACCTTGAATTGACGGATGTTCCTCAAATCAACCTGATTTCAGCCAATGCACATGCGCCAACTGTCCTGAAATGCCTTCAAGCTCGGCATTGTGAAGGTTGACTGTAAAAAAGTGAGGAGGATGATAGGAGGGATCAGAAATAGCTGACTGCCCTGACGCACGTGGCCATCGCCGCCGCTGCCGATCGACCGGCCCATTGAGGGATCGCTCGCCGCTGCGAGCCAGCGACGACGACGACGATCGCGACGATCCCCAGCACCGCGAGCCCAAGATGCTCCGGGGACTGCGCGTGTGGCTGTTGCTGCTGCTGCTGCTGCTGCTGACGGCGGCGGCAGTTGCGGGTGCCTTGGCCCCGAGTGGGCTCATTCGGGTGACCCTGCAGCGCCGGGCCGCGACGCACCATCCGCAGCATCGCGCGCACCGTCTCCTCGTACAGCAGGAGCGCATCCGCCGCCGGCTGGAGGTGGGCGACAATGCCACCACCGACAACGCCACCAGCGACCACAAGGACAGCACATTCGGTCCCTTGGTCTACAATGAGGTCCCACTTGGTGTGGGCTACGGGTACGCACGCTGACCTCGGAGCGGGTCGCGTTTTTGGAGAAGGCGACGGCGACACGGTGCTAACGGGACTCTCGGCATGTGCCTTGGTGATGTGTCTTCGACCCCCAGGACGCACTATGCCGAGCTGTATCTTGGGATCCCCGCCCAGCGCGCGTCGGTCATTGTCGACACCGGCAGTCACCGCACCGCGTTGCCCTGCATCTCGTGGGTGATGCGCATGATGACCCGAAAGCGAGCGTGCTTTGCCACGATGAAACTGACCCCATGGGCTGGACGTGCGCGTGCATCTTTAGATGTCAGGGATGCGGGAAGCACACCGACCCGCTGTTCGACGTCACCAAGTCGACGACCGCCAAGTACATCACCTGCAAGGACTACTGGGGCTGCAATGAGTGCCGACAGGACAAGTGCTACATCAGCCAGGTAGAGTTTGTCAATGGCCTCAGGTATTGTATGGTCAAGATGACGGTTTTTTGCCTGTTTCTCCAGAGCTACACAGAGGGAAGCATGTGGTCGGCGGTGGTCATCGATGACCTCGCGTGGCTCGGGGGCTTGGATAGCAAGCACCCCGATCGGATCATGCGGCACTATGGGGTGCGGTTCCCTGTGGGCTGTCAGACCAAAGAGACCGGTAAGTGATCCTATCCATGGGGTACAATGGTGCCCGCGTTGGTCCATAGCTGTCTGTGGCAGTTGTGTTCAAACAGGTTGTCACCGTCGTTTCCTCTGTCTGTAGGTCTCTTCATCACCCAGAAGGAGAATGGGATCATGGGCATGGGCAAGCACCGAGACACGCTCATGGGGTTCATGCTCCGAGCCAAGCGCATCGAGCACAACATCTTCACCATGTGCTTCAGCGCAAACGGCGGGAGCCTCGTGATGGGCGGCATCGACTATAGCCACCACGAGTCCGAAGTGGAGTACACTCCGCTCGTGTCTGATTCCTCGAGTTGGTTCCCTGTGTACGTCACCGACATTCGAGTCGGTGGCAAGTCCCTCGGCATCGCGCCGAAGAAGATCAACAGCGGCAAGGGGGTGATCGTGGACAGCGGAACGACCGATACGTTCTTCGTGATGAGCGGTGACCGCGCGTTCAAGAGCACCTTCTCCCAGATCGCGGGAATCGAGTACAGCGAGGAGAGGATGAAGTTAACAGAAGAAGAAGTAGCGCGGCTGCCGCCAGTGACGATCGTGCTGGATGCGAGCAAGGGCAAGAAGCCCGTCGAGCTCGACATCCCCGCATCCAAGTACCTGACGAAAGCGGACGATGGGACTTACTACGGAAACATCCACTTCACGGAGCGGAGCGGCGGAGGTGAGTTGTTATGAGTAGGAGAGAAGCTGACGCAAGGACCGAGGGGACTGAGTTCATGTGGGGGCTGTTGCTCCATCCGCGCCCAGTGCTCGGTGCCAGCACCATGGTCGGGTACGATGTGATCTTCGATACGGAGAGTCAGCGAATTGGCTTTGCCGATTCGAAATGCGGTATGTATTTTGTGTGTTCTTGATGCATCCTGTGTCTGAGGCCCTCTGTTGTTATTTGCCACAGACGCGTTCAAGACGAGCGGGAGTGCGACGGTCAAGGAAGCACCAAAGGAAACGGAGGGGCCCCAGTTGGGTCCGGTGGATGATGACGCCCAGTCTTCCAGTCACAAGGGCGTTGAAACCTCGACCTCTGATGCCAGCCAGGAGAAGCGGCCCACCACACGTGGCTCGGGCACGTTCTTCGTGCAGATCGTCGCCGTGTCGATGGTAGGGATCGTCGCGGTGTTTGTGTGGAAGCGCGTGCGCCAGCGCTCGTGGACGCCACTCGCCGACAGCGACACGAGTCGGGGGGATGAAGACGTCGAGGCCCCCTCGTCCACACGAGTCGGATCCCCGACCCGGCGGAGCCCCGCGAGCTCCCCAACTGGGAGCGTCACCGCGGCCCGCGCCGGTCGCAACGTGCCATCACCGCGCTTTACGATCGGCAGCGACAGCGAGAGCGAGCATGGTGGCTCCCCGCAGCAGGACTAAGGGAATCATCAGATAGAGATGGCTACAGTCACTAAATCTCACAATTTTCAAGCAAACAGCATCTGTGCAGAGTTTATCAGCGGCGATTATGGCCACGACACCGGCGGCCCCAACGACCTTTGTGCTCGCCGCCATGAGCGGGGACATCGCCGTCGTCGACGCCTACCTTCGGGGCGGCGGCGACGTCAATGCGACCCTCGGGGAGGGCTGGTCGGCGCTGCATTACGCCGTCAACCGCAGCCAGCGAGCGGTTGTTGAGCGGCTACTCCTGGAGAACACACTGGACATCAACGCCTGCAACCCGTACGTCATACACGAGGTCCCGCATGCCCTCCACGGTCCATGTGACTGGTCCCTCCCTTCTCCGTTGGCCGCGGGATGCAATGACTATGTGTTCATGCAGACTCGGAGCCACGGCGTTGGCCCTCGCCATCCAGCGCCGCAGCAACACGCTCGTGCTCCTGCTCTTGGCCCATGGTGCCACCCGCTCGACGCTGTGTAAGAGTGTCACGAATCTTGCCGAGATGCATCGTCCCCTGGCCCGCGAATCTGCGTGCTCATTCTGTTTTGTGCCTGTTTTCTATCGCTGATGGATGGCGGTGCATGGGATGGGAACCAAAATGCCACACCTTGGCACAGCAGCGTCAACACTCGTGGCATCCGCGCGTCGCCTCGGACACAGTCAAGATGGCGACGACGATCATCAAGCGCTGGCGACGTGGGCGTGGCCCGACGTTCAACATCGTCTCAGCCCGCAGTGGTCGGTGCGGTGGTCCCCCATGCTCCATCGTCGCTTCTCGGCATCGGATCAAGAGAAGTGCCGCCTGCTCCTTCAGGCTAACGCCCAGGCCGCGATGCGGGAGCAGCACCCAGCGGAAGATCGAGATCGAGGGTTCTTCTGGAGGAGGTGGTGGTCGGTGGTGGGAACGGCCTCGACCAGCACGATGATGACCTGGCGCTTCCTGCCTTGGCATCTCATCCAGCATATCATCGAGTTTGCGCTCTTCCTCTGGTGACCACCCATTTGGCTGTGCAGGCTGCCCTTGCAATGCAGCAAGCACCATGCCACTGGCGTTGCCAGTCTGCAATCATTGTCGTGGTGGCGACGACCGAGCGAAATACACAGACTGACCACTAATGTGTGCGACTGCTACCATCACACCCAGAAGACTCGCTCGTGGTCCGAGTGTGTGGCGGAATCGCGGGGTGCGGGTAATGATCTGACACGGCACACCGAAGCCCGAGCTACACACGCCAATGGCGCAGTCAGAACTGGACACGTTGTGGTCGCCCAAGCCGAAGCGATCCGTTGCAAGATGCTGAGTGGGCGGCGTCGACATCACGCGTGTGCAGCACACGGCATGCTGGATGTCTCCGATGGTCATCCACCCCGTTCATCTCATATTATTGTCGACGAATCAGCGGACCACTCAACAATCGTACAGTACTGCAGTGCCCCGGTGGCTGGTTGGCGTGCACGGTGCAATCACAGACGATGGCGAATACACTTTGAGCGAGAGATGACACCAGACTGGAGACGGACAACTGCCCACTTACTGGCCTCGCCTCTGTCCATTGACGGCAGGAGGCCAACACGGCTCGTCAGGTTACAGTGCATTGTCATTGCAACGATGATGGACCGAGGCTTCGGTTGGCATGGACCTGTGCGAGATTGGTATCATGCGCATGAACAGGATGCAGTGACCCCCAAGGACTGTCGTCCAACCTTCCGCCGTCGGCAGATTAATAATCAACCTGAGGGCACGCGCATGCAGGGCTCTTTCCTTGAGGGACTTGGGCCATTTTGCCATGCCAATTCTTACCAATGTCGGATTTTACGGATACGAATTGTGGATATGTCACATTGCTCTGACGTCGTTACTGTATGGGCCCCATAATGGGGCCCCTTGCCTGACCTCGCAGTTCCTATCGTTGAACATTAACTTTGAGAGGTATCGCCGTGTCGCAGCGATGCACAGAAAATGGAAGCACCACCCCTGCCTGCTGTCTTGGGGCGACCTTCGCGGGACCTCGAATCTTGGGCACCTCCACAGCAGCTGCAAGAAGAAACTGAACGCCTCCTTCTTGATGTCGGTGCTTCACCACCACCACGCACATCATCGTCGCCCAACCACCGCCGCCGCCTCCTCGAGCACACTGGAGCGAGCAGCGCAACACCACTGCAGGACCACCAGCAGCAGCGACGGCCCACCCCCTTGTTGAAAAGTTGTTGGCGCGAGTCAGCGCACACACACACGACACCACCACTCGGGGCTGTCCACCGTCGCCGTCCCCCCCCCCCAACTCAGCCTGTTGGTGCTGTGGTGGTGTGTGAATCTCCGTGGTGGTGTGCTGCGGGTTGTTTGGTTTTGATCCAACAGTCTGCGGGTGCAGCAGGTGTGGGTCCAGTCTGCTGTTTGCTTGCTTTCACACTTTCCACCCCACCGCCTGCACAAGCGCCGAACACCCTCACACACACACAGAACGTCAAGAGTGGGTGGGGGCAGAGCAGCAACAGCAGCAGAGCCACTAACCCAAGCCAAACCGCACAAAGCTCACACGAACGAACGGCCGGCGCCGCCGAGAGGAATCTGCGGTGGTCACTGCCTTCCTGACTCACACGCCAGCGCATCCATCGCCGACCCCATCGACCGCCGCCACCGCGACCACCCCCACCGGTGTTCACTGTGTCGGTCGGGTGCTCGTCGTTCAACCCTTCGACTGTCTGATATTCGCCCCCCGTTCCCGTCCCCCAAAGTCGGTCGTCGAGGCATCAGATTCCCGGTGTTGACATCGATCCCCCGATCGACGAGGAGGAGGAGCGAGAAGAAGAATTTTGGAAGGAGAGCACGCGCGGACGAGCGAGCGGACGAGAGAACATCACACAAAGAAAAAAAGAATCGGGTTGCCGCAACTCGACTTCGGGTCCCTCTCCCCACACCCGCCGCCGTCATTCCATCGAGGCTCACGTCGCCTCGTGTGTGCCACGCGAGCTTTGGAGTGACACCCCACGCACGCATCCGCATTTGTCACCGACCTCAACGCCCCGCATCGCCGCAACGGATCGCATCGCACTACGCGTGGAAGATTCACAAGAATGAAGTTCGGCAAGGTCCTCCAGCAGTCGCAGCAGGTCTCGTCGCCGTCGTGGGAGGCCCACTGGGTCGACTACAAGCTCCTCAAACGGATCATCAAGGACTGCGCGCAGATCCAGAAGGAGGAAAAGCTCGAGGGGAGCCGCCTCGTCAAGACCAAGATCAAGCCCACGGCCAAGGAGGACAATGACAGCATCCGCTCGTCCCCCGATGAAATGAACTTCTTCCGCACGCTCCGCTCCGAGATCAAACGCATCGCCGACTTTTTCATCCGCGAGCAGGCCGCGTACATTGGTCGCGTCCAGGCCATCGAGGCGCAGTTTGCCGCGCTGAAGGTGCGCTTTTGTCTGGGCGAAGGATTTGCCGTGGGACGGGCGAGGAGGAACTAACATGATGAATTGCTGCCTGCGGCGGCGTGTGTGCGCAATAGTCGGATCCCAAGCCCGAGACCAAGACTGAGCTCATGAAGGCCTGCGTGTCCCTCTACAAGGAGCTCCTCTTGCTCGAGAACTACGCCGTCATGAACTTTTGTGGCATCAGCAAGGTATGGTTTCAATGGGATCCCATGAGGTTGTGATATCGAACAATGCGCTCATCCACTGCTTGCAGATCCTCAAGAAGCACGACAAGTGGACGGGGTATGCGACCCGCAACAAGTTTATGAGGACGATCCTCATGAAGCAGCCGTTTGCGACCTACCTGCCCTTGTTGCAAATGATTGACCGTCTTGAGCACATCTTCATGGAGGCCACGGGCTGCAGCATCGATCAGCACGACGCACATGGCCACCAGCGGCGGACGAACAGCGGCAGCAGTGCGCTGGCAAATCACTCGCCAAGCGCGAATGGGGCCACAACGCCACCGAGCTCGTCGACAAGTGTCGCAACGCGTGATGGCAGCTCACCTGCCCGTTCGAGTGTGTCCAATAGCCCAAGCGAACAGTCGGCGGGGTCCCCATCGTCGGAAAGCGTCGTTTCTCTCGGACGGGTGCACGCCCTTCGAGACGATGCCCGCCAGTTTCGACAGGCTGAGGGCGTGGATGAGTGTTATGACGGAGATGAAGATGGTGACAGTGCTGATGACAACGAGTACGCGGCCATGCGTGAGTCCAAGTCCCCGGACAACGATCCTCCGACACATCATGAAAATTCCGAGTCGCCAGTGCGAGCTCCAGCAGTAGCGGCACAGACGACGACAACTCCGATGGCTGTGCCGAGTGTCCCCGTCGTCGTTCGACGAGCATACAACTCAGACAGTGACTCCGCTGCAATTGCGATGCTGTCGATGAAGGAGGTCACGCACACGCATGGGAGCGATAGCGAGGGTCCGACTCGATTCAAGCGCAAGGCGTGCTCTCCGCTCACAACAGAGATGGGGTCGAACGGCAAGCGGAAGATGAGTTTTGCGACGATTCTCAACTGAGTTTCGATCCCAGGGAGGTCATAGAGCTTCACTGAAGCGAATAATGAGTGACGGCGAATACAAGACGACCACATCCAACGGCATTGTCTTATTTCCCTTTGTTTTCTCTGGCAAAAGCACCGAGTCCGTTTTTAATGACACTGCCAGGCAAATGCGAGTCAGTGCGCGGACACGAAATGCGCTAAGAAATCATGCACACGCTTGAGCTTGGTGTTGCTATCGTCGTCTATCAACTTGCTGAAGAGGGCCAGAGGGGCATGCGCGGCTCAATAGAAGCGGCCAATCAAAAAGAATATGATCGCACACACGAGGAGATGGAAGAGACCAAACGCCTGGGATCCACACACAATCACGACCTCGCATGGGTCAGCAAAACAAAAAGGGAACGAGGTACAAGATACCGATCATACCGTCGACTCCTTCGCTACAGCGTGGCGATCTGCGATTGTCACAACGTTGTCGCTCGTGGCACCGGCAGCTCCTGTTTTCCGTTGGCGTAACGTGGAACCTGAAGCTTCATCCTTCTTCGTTCGCTGAGCGTCTGCTGATGTCTTTTGAAGAAGCTGTCGAGTGCACAGTCCAAATAATCGTTAAGGATCACTCCCAGTTGATGAAGCGTTGCTCAGTTAGCTAGTTCGAAGGATGGCGTTGTAAAAAGGATATGTTTTGTCCAGATCGCTCATAAGAGCATCCCGCTGAGCAGTCAACTGCACGGTGAATGCCACGAGCTACATGCCAAATCCATCAGAGTTGCAACAACATCGCGATAAAAGCATTTTTGCCACGTGCAGCGCACCTCATCATACTTCTTCCGGAGAGCAGCGACTTCGTGGAAACTCGCATCCTTGCTGCTGTTGGAGCCCGGAGGCGTTGAAGTGCCCGTTTCGTGCGCCGTCACGGCAGCCCCGAGGGTCGTCTTGGCCGCACTCGGTGATTCTTCCAGTAACGCAGACGAGAGCTGTTCCGGGGTTGAGATGTCGGTGTCTGCCTGGGCAAGCTCGTCCATGGACGCGAGGGAGGCTCCACGGGAGCTGGCCAAGAGCGTCGAGTTTGAGGGGAATCGCTCGAGGGGGTCGATCCGACCGGCCGGCGGGGTGGCACCCTCGTCGTCCTGAACAAACCGACAGCGAAGCTTCTTGTTCGCCAGACTACGCTTGTCCGTGTTGGCCCACATGCCCGTGAGCTCATCGGCCATCTCCTTGGCCGACTTGGTCTTGACGAGCTCGTAAAAGCTATCGTCGACAAAGATGGACTGCACGAGGAACTTGTCATTCGAGAGCTGGCGCTCGGCGGGGTCCAAGCGGTGGAGCTCGTCGCAGTCCTTCTGCTGCAGGATCACCATGATCGACGCCGTGGCATTCGGCCCCAGCATCCCCTGGTTCGGGCGCACGAGGTACCGCATCGGGCGCGTTGTCTTGACCTTGAACGCGATCTTCCGGTGCTCCGAGACGTTTTTGATCGTCAACACCGCCTGGGGGGACGTCTGCGGCTGGAGGTGGAAGGCCAGCGACTCGACCGGGTCCAGCACCACGCTCGAGTTGGGCGCCGCGTCCGCGCCAGTCTCCGCCATGGTCATGCGCGTGCTGAGTGCCCTTTTGCGCAATGGACCACGAGCCGCGGCAAGCGCCAATGCATACAGACACCCACACACACACGAGGTCACCGTCAGTCCATCGCGTTTTTCGAAGGCCCCAGGTCTCGGACCGTCATCGAGATCTTTGCGAGGCGGGGCGAGCCCACGATCAGTGGGGGCATTTGGCCTCGCCGCAGCGCGGGGTCGGTGCCCTGCTGCCGTCGGGGCACTGGGGCAATCGAGCTGTGTACCTCACCAGGTTGCGCTCTCTCGCGTACTTGCGTCAATGCCGTTCGGCGCGGGGGCTTCGCGCTAATAACAACCGCACGCGATTATGTCGAGGTCACAGTCAGGCGGTTGTTGTGTGTGGCGCTGTTCTCGAGAACATACATGCCCACGAGTTGTAATTTCATAACTAGTATGGTCATGGAGCGAATTTGTAAGGGAAGACACCTAGGTGTATGCAATTTTCGAGGTCCCGCGGTGATGATGCCTTCGTTAGCCAAAAGGCCAGGGTGCATTTGAATTCTGCTCGTGCAAAAATGCGTAAATGGACTTTGCACATGTTAGTCTTCCACACATCACTACACACGAGACACTGGTAAATGCAGAGTGAAGGAGAAAAGAGCGAGGGGGATTTCTTGGTCCCATCAGATGCGGCGGCGTCTTTTTTGTCAGACTTGGGCATTGTCCGTCACGATGCTCGCGTAAAACTTGTGCAGCGTGTTCAGATGGCGATCAAACTC
>JAADYI010000502.1:0-16351 GCA_023338185.1 Lagenidium sp. CBS 127285
TATGTTGTCATTGACGGAACGTGGCCCCTTAGTCAACATCGAAGAGATGAGCGCATGCACACACATACGCCCAACGACGTACTGGGGGCATCGAGGCGGAGGAGCTCGTGGAGGATCAGAGGCTCGCCCGAGAGGCGGATGAGCGCGAGGAACGTCGGGATGTGCAGATCCGCAAGGCGCTCGTCCCGGACGAGGCCAACGAGGGACTCGAGGACCCCGGACTGCACGAGCGCCAGGGCCGCGGCCTCGCGGGCGTCGGTGGCCATCGTCGCGGGGTCGATGCGGCCTGTGACCCCGTGGATGGCCTCGAGGAGCTCGGAGCAGTCGCCGCCGGTCGTGGCCCGGTGCTCGACGTCGCGGAGCGCCTCGGCGAGTTCCCAGATCGATGGGCCCTGGTCGTTGGGACCGTTGCCGCTCGTGGTGGTGGTGGTAGTCGCGAACGAATAGGCGCCGCGAAGCGGATGCCCCGGTCTCCGAGGCAGTGACGACGGCGCCATCCCCGACCGCAGGGCCACGGACCGCGGCGGCATCGACAGTTGCTGCTGGGGCACGCGCATCGCCGCGTGACGGCCCCGACGCAGCCACTGGATCGCCATTGTCGCCCTCATGCTAGTCATGAAGTCTGTGTCTGGGGGCAGTGGTTGTATGTCAAAACTGCTTATGTTCGCCTTAGGTTCGCGCGTAACCCCAACGTTCATAACCATCATCACACCATTGACCAACACAAATACCCACACCACCAGCATCGTCAGCAAACATGGGCAAGAACCGGCATAGCAAGGATCGGCTCTTCGTCACGCAGACCGAGCACAAGTACCTCTACGGGGGCAAGAAGGCCGAGATCCGGCGGGCCTATCGCCGTACGTGCTGCGCGTGTGTGTCTGTGTGCATGTGCGCGCGCGCTCTCGTTTTTGCTGGTTGGCTGATATGAACGAGGCTCGACAGGGCTGCCATTCAACTGCTGCGCGATCACGCTCTCGCCCTTCACGGTGCGTGCGTGCGTTCGTGGGATGTCGCGTGGGGGGATATGTTTGCAAAGGCACCAACACGCTCGTGTGCTGTGCTGTGCTGTGCGCGTGACGCGACCGACGGACGCGTAGAACCCCGTGGCCACGCGGGCGGGGCACACGTTCGACCTCGAATCCATCGTGCCCTTTGTCAAGGCCCAGGGCATCGTACGTAGTTGTGATTGGCGTCGGTATGCGCGTGTGACGATTGCGTGCGAGCTGCTGATGGTCGTCCTGCGTGGCCCGCGGTGCGTCAGAACCCCGTGAGTGGGGAGCCCCTCGCGCTCAAGGAGCTCATCCCCTTGCGCTTTAGCAAGAACTCGCAGGGCGAGTTTATGTGCCCCGTGACCTACAAGGTCTTTACCGACAACTCGAAGATCGCGGCCATCGCGACCACGGGCAATGTCTTTGCCTACGAGGCCATTGACGAGCTCAACATCAAGGCCAAGAACTGGACCGTACGTGCGCATCACGGCCAACGCGCGTCCGTAGGCACTGACTGTGCGTGTGTGTATGTGTCTGTATGATGGGATCGGTCGTATGATGCGACGCAGGACCTCTTGTCCGGCGAGGCCTTCAAGCGCAAGGACATCATCGTCCTCCAGGACCCCCAGGACCTCTCGAGCCGGGAGATTGAGAATTTCGCCCACCTGCGCCTGGCCAAGGCCGACAATAGCAGCGCCACGGGCGCGGGGCCCCTCAAGAACATCCGCACCAACGCCGCCACGGACCGGATCCTCCAGGAACTCGAGGCCAAGCGCGCACAGCAGCGCGAGGTCGCCGACAAGATCCGCCGCGGCGACGTCGAGGGCGTCAGCGAGCGCGAGCGGATCGTCGCGACCCTCACGCACAGCGCCAAGCCCGCGACAACAACGACCGATGGATCGTCGTCGTCGACGCTCTCGTATGCCAAGTTTACGGATGGCCAGTGCGCGCGGTCGTTCACATCGAGCACGATGGCCCCGGTGACCGAGAACGCCCTCGCCGCGGCGACCCAGCGCGAGCTCCTCGAGGAACGCTGGCGGGTCGTCCGGCGGATGAAGAAGAAGGGCCTCGTGCGCCTGGAGACGACCGACGGGGACCTGAACCTCGAGATCGACTGTGACTTTGTCCCCGAGACGGCGGATAACTTTATGAGCCTGTGCCAGACGGGCTACTACGACGGGCTCGTGTTTCATCGGCTCATCCCGGGCTTCATGATCCAAGGTGGGGACCCAACGGGGACTGGCCGCGGGGGTGAGTCGATCTGGAAGCGGGCGTTTCGGGACGAGATTGACAGTCGACTGGTGCGTGCGTGGATGCGAGCAAATCGGCACCAAGAATGAGTTTTGCTCGAGAGCTGACCCGTGTTACTGTATTGACAGTCGCATGACCGGCGGGGGATCCTGAGCATGGCCAATTCCGGGCCGGGGACGAACGGCTCGCAGTTTTTCATTACGTTCAAGCCCACGCCCCATCTCGACAAGAAGCACGCGGTCTTTGGGCGGGTCGTCGGGGGCATGGAGACGCTGGATGCCATTGAACGTGTCGCAACGGAGGAACTCGATCGGCCCGTCCGGGATATCAAGATCCGCAAGGCTCATGTCTATGTGAACCCCTTCCAGGAGTACGAGGACGCCAAGGCCCAGGGCACGGATGTCTTTGCCATCGAGAAGAAGAAGAACCAGGAGGAGACGCGGGTCAAGGGCACGGTCGTCAAGGTCGGCGGCGAGTGGGTCGCTTACGATGACCTCGACGCCACGGACCTGGCGGCGCTTCCCGCTCACCTCACGTCGGGCGGCGGCAAGGCCAATGAAGACCACACGGCAGCCGCCGCTGGGGGCGTTGGCAAGTACCTCAAGACCACGTCGACGTCCGCACCGAGCAAGAAGCGCGCATTACCCGAGACGACCAGTAGTGCAACTGCAAAGGACTCGGGGGGGGCGAGTGCCCCGACGACAGCTATTCCCGCAGCGATAGAGAGCAAGAAGAGTAAGAAGAACCCCCCACGTGCTGGGGGCTTTGGGGATTTTTCGGGTTGGTAAATCGCATTAAAATGAAATCAGCCGTAATCGACACCACGGATCATGACGTGCGATGAGCGATGACGAGGTGGACGCTTGCGAGGTCCGAAGCATCGGGGCCTCTGCTATTTTTGCGAGATTTTTCACCGTGACAGACCGACGGACGCGCATCCGATCGAGGCCAAGGTCCTAAGGCGCCCGCGTCGGACATTCGGTGACGATGGAGAAGTATGCGATCGACAAGGTCATCGGCGAGGGCACCTACGGGATCGTATACAAGGCCACAGAGAAGGTACCGAGTCGCTTTGTCCTGTGGCGCTACACTTACAAGTGCCTTTTCAACGGCTGATCATGTGCATTGTTTTTTCGGTTTGCCCAGGGAACGGGCGATGTCGTGGCGATCAAAAAGTTCAAGAGCGTTGGGGGTACGACGGACACTGTGTTTGGCCCGAAGGCGAGTTTTGTCCTCGAGCCTGAGACCAAACGTGGGCGATTCGCAGACGAGCAGCTCTCGAAACGCGAGATCCAGGCGTGCTCGATGCTCAGTCACCCGTACATCGTGTCATATCGGCATAGTTTCCGGCACGAGGGGCTGTTGCATCTGGTCTTTGACTTTGTCCCGAATAGTCTGAACAAGGTTAGTAGCTACTGGCGATCAACTGTTGGCGATTACTTCTTAATGAGACCCTAATGCTGTTCGACCAGGTCCTTGCCCGGAATCGTCGAGGCATCAAACCCGTTCAGGCCCAGCGGTTGATCTACCAGCTCTGCCAGGCCCTGCAGTACTGTCACGCGAACAGGATCATCCATCGAGGTGCGAACGGGGATTGGGCGACTTATACTTCCACTTGTACGAGTTCATTATGCAATTGCATTTACCCAGATGTGAAGCCCGACAACATTCTGCTTGATGAGAAGGGCGACATTCGACTGTGCGATTTTGGGGTCGCCCGGACGATCCAGTTTGAGGGCGATCCCCTCAGTGACTACGTCGCGACGCGGTGGTATCGCCCTCCGGAACAGGAGCTTCGCATGGATCGCTATTCGTTCGACGCGGACATGTGGAGCGTCGGCTGCGTGCTCATGGAGCTGCTCACCGGCCGGCCACTCTTCCCCGGATCGACACAGATTGATCAAATGTACGTGAAGCTCCGATCGCCGTTTGCGTTTGATGGAACTGCAATATACAATGTAACCACATGTCACCGTCGACCATGCCTAGAAACCTCATCCAGGACGTTCTTGGACCGCTGCCGACGGCGATGCTCGCGCGACTCCCGCGAGGAATCAGTGCCACGACCGGATGCAAACCTACGAGGACCTTTGCCGATCTCCTCGGGGACCGGTCGCTGCCCGAAGGGACCCTCGACTTCCTCGCGCGGACCATCCAGCTCGAGCCCCGTCAGCGCCTCTCGGCGACCGAGTGCCTGAGCCACCCGTTCCTCCGGGGCCTCCGCGACGCTGAGCTGCGGGCCCGCAAGCACCGCCAGCTAGAAGAAAAGGAACGAGGCGGGGGCCACGACGATGGCATCGAAGAAGAGATCCCCGGGTGTTCGCGGGCCGAGGCCAAGGACTCGCCCGTGAGCACGCCGACGCCGACGGGACGCGTCGGGGGACCGCGCTCGATGGACTTTAAGGGCATCAAGTCGACCGAGGGGGCGGCCACGCCCCCGCGCACACGCGTAGCCCGTCGATTAGCAGCCTGCAAGCAAAACGGGGACAATAATGACGGCGGCTGCGACAGCGATGACATCCAGGAGATCATCGAGATGGACGAGATCAGCCTCGCTGAGCCCGTGTCCCCACGTCCGGGCAAGCGGACGAGCTCCGCGGGACACGCGCGGGGAAAGGGCGGCTCAGGAGCAGGCGGAGGTGGGCGACGGCGGCGCCTCGACGGCGAGGCGCTCCGAGATCCCGTCGAACATGAGTGCTACGAAGATGATTTTGAGGAATATCAGCAGTAATGCGACCTTTATGGAAAGAAGAGGAGACTCACGTCGGCGCGTTGCTGTTGTTGCTGCTACCTTCACGACCTTCACGATCGCCAATGCCATTGCCATCGCCACTGTCGCCACCGGCCCGGGCGATCGCCCCGATGACCACGGCGTCGAGGTCGCAGTTGAGACCCGCCTGCAGGGCCACCCGTGGATCGACCATCGGCCCCAGGAACGTCACGACGCTGGACCCTCGTGTGTTCGAAGCCCGGAAGATCCCGGCCTCAAGATTCAAGTCGCCCCCACATGTGACGACGATCGGACCGATGGCGTCCACGTTGTCGCTGTGAATCGCGCATGCGCGTTCGAATCCCGACTGCACGGCCCGTTGAATTATGGGATCACCCCGCCGTCGCTTCCAAAAGGCAAGGGCCGACGACACCCGCCGATGATCGCCCGAGGCGATTGCGCCGCTGAGAATCTGGTGATCAACGTCGACCTCGCAATGGTCCGCGAGCCAGACGACGACATAGTAGTTCCCTCCACGAAGGGCGTTGGAAAGTGCGGCCTTGGTGCAGCCCTCGGGGCGATTCGCATGCAACCACTGGACAATGGCCAGCTGCCCCGATGCTGCCGCGACGTCCATGACGCGTGGTGAGAACCAGGCGTCCTCGCCGTCCTTGTGCAGTATCCGCAGCACATCGAGAAACCCCCAACGTGCGGCGTCACAAACGGGCGCATTGCTCATCGACAGACTTGACGAGTCCCGAGCGTGCTCACAGAGCCACTTGACCACGTCCGCCCACCCCGATCGCACGGTCATCGCCATGGTATCGGGTCGACACGAGAGTCGAGGACGCAAGGTGTGGAGCCACTGGAGCATTGCGAGATGGCCCTCGGTCGCGGCGTCGTGCATGGCATTGACGAAACTGAACTTGGGGATGCTGGAGTATTCGGGTAGGATCGCGAGTTGATAGAGTCGACGGAGCGCAAACTCGTCGCTTTGGATGATCGCAAGTCTTGGGAGAAGCCCTACAACGTCATTTATGCTCGTGGCTTCTGGAACGTGGTAGAGGGACTCGACCTCAGCAATCCACGTGTGAATGTCAAACTGGAACGCGCCGATGCATTGGAGAAGCACGGGGTTCGTCAGGACGTCGTGATACGCACTGTAGGTGCTGGGCTTCGGGAAGAGGTACGCGATAACGTGGGCAAGAATTCGCGCAGGTTGATTGTCCATTGTCGCCGGTGAGACGAATCCGGTCACACGTTGTCGAGTCCAGAACCTGATCGACGTTATCACGCCGAGTCGAGCACCGGCATCGCCGCCGTCCGTCTCCGTAAGCAGACGCTCCAGCCAGTCCCCGTCTTCCCCTTCACTAGACGGTGAATGATGGCGTTTCCACCGGACGATGTCCTGACCGAGCTGGGCGTGGCCATTGAGGAAGATCGTCCGCACCGTCTCCTCGACGCATAGCTGGTCCATACTCACATCCAGCGAGCCCGGGAGCCCCTCGGCGCCGTACTCGCGGTGGAGGAACGTGATGCAGCGCATGGCGTGTGCGTTCGGGTCCGTGGTGCGATTGGCCGCCCGTGTCTCGAGGCGCGCCCAGAGCCCGGGGCGATTGAGCTGCCAGAGGCGGCGGGGGAGGATCCCGGGGACGTGAGCGAGGCGCGCAGGGACATGACGCGCGGCAAAGGCCCCGAGCGCGGCGTCGAGCGAGTCGGCGTCAGCAGCGTCGTCGTTCATATTCATAAAATTCTTGAGCTCATGCTCTTAGGAAATGTAGCCATGTTGGATGTCCATGAGTGAAGGTCCGTGCGTCAAAGATCTGTGCGACATGTGAGCAGGCGAGATGACAAACCCCCCGCTCGAATTCCGATTGCACCACCGTGTCGCCCCGCCTGCATTTCCAGAGAGCGAGGGCTGGCGTAATTATGCACCGCTTGACCTTGTCGATCCACGCGTGAATATCAAACTGGAGGGCGTTGATGGACTCGAGGAGCTCGGACTCGTCAAGACATCGAGAAACACGCGGTAGGCGGTGATTGGAGCGTCGCGCGGGCTCGCAGCGTCGTTGATGGGGCTTCTATCGTCTGTTTCCAGGTGAGTGCGACGCACAACTGGTCCATACGCAAAGCCCAAGAGTCAAGGAGGAACGCGATGCAGCCCACGGCCGAGTCTGAGCCCGAGTCTGGGTCCAGCGGATCGAGCTCGGGTTGGTTGGCCCCCGGGGTGTCGAAAAGCTAGAGCTCGGCGCGGTGGGCTGCCGGAAGAGACAGGCGAAGATCCCGGGGAGCGCATAGAGCATCGACGAATACCGCGACACTGTTATTGCGATGGTAACGTCGTGTCGATCGGTGGTGGGAGTCGGCCCGCCAGCGCCACCGCTACGGGGTGCTCTGGTCTCTTCTGCAAGAAACGGGCGTTGCCAGTGGTGAGCTCGAGGCCCAGCGACAGTAACCACTCGACCACGTGCACGTGCTGGCGCCCGATCGCCGGGCCAAATGCCGACGATGTAGGGGCGACGCCGCCGCGCTCGTGGAGGAACCGCATCAACTTGAGGTTCCCATTGGCTGCGGCCACGAGATGGGCATCCGGGTGGACGATAGTCTTGGGATGGGCGGTCACAAGCGCTTCGAGCTCCCGATCGTCCATGTCGGTGAGTCGCGCGAGCTCTTCTGGCGACAGCGGCTTCGCCCGCTGCTGTGGGCTCACGTCGCCCCATTTCAGCGGCTCGCGGCCTTCGAGCGTACATCGTAGGAACTCGAGGGCGACCCACTTGGGCAGGGCCCCGATGGTATTCGAGGCTTCAAGAAGAAACTCGGTGCGCTCGGTCGACGTGGCCCGAAGCAGGACCTGCAAGGCGCGATCACGATGCCGCGGCTCGGACCAGCAGCGATCGAGTTTCTCCATCAGCAATTGCTTGACGGCGTTGATGTCGAGCTCGGCAAACCCCAACACGGCCCCCGTTCGCTTCATCGCGATCGACTCGCGCAGGGTCTCAACGAGGAACGATGACGGCATCGCCGTGGGAACGTTGCTATTGTCATCGACGCCAGCCCGGGTGATGGCCTCCATGACGACGGTTTTGAGGTCGCACTGGAGACCCGCCTGCAGGGCCACACGCGGATCGACCATCGGCGCCAGGAGCATGACGACACTGGCTCCTCGTGTGCGAGAGGCATTGAGGATCCCAGCCCCGAGTTCTAACTCGCCCCCACACGCGTCGACGATCAGGCGGATGACATTGACGTTGTCGCTGTGAATCGCGCAGGCCCGTTCGAACCCCGACTGCACGGCTCGTCGGACCTCGGGGTCGTCCCGCCGTTGACGCCAGAGTGCCAGCGCCGCCGTCATCCGCCGTTCATCGCCCGAGGCGATCGCCCCACTGAGGATGTGGAACTCAACGTCGACCTCGCAATGATCCGCGAGCCAGTCGACTACATGGTGATGACCCCGGAGAAGCGCGTCGGATAGGGCGACCTTGGAGCAGCTCTCGGGATGATTTGTATGCAGCCACTGGACGATGGCCAACTGCCCTGATGCCGCTGCGCTGCCCATCACGTTTGGCGAGAACCACGCGTCCTCGCCGTGCTCATGCAGCACCCGCAGCACATCGAGAAAGCCCCAGTGCGCGGCGTCACGAACGGGCGCATCAGTCATCGACAGACACGCAGACTCCCGAGCGTGCTCACAGAGCCACTCCACAACGTCCGCCCACCCCGATCGTACCGTCATCGCCATGGTATCGGGACGACATGCGAGTCGTGGACGCAACGTGTGGAGCCACTGGAGCATTGCGAGATGTCCCTCGGTCGCGGCGTCGTGCATGGCATTCACAAAACTGAACTTGGGGATGCTGGAATTTTTGGGTAGGATCGCAAGTTGATAGAGTCGACGGAGTGCAAACTCGTCGCCCTGGATGATCGCCAGTCTCGGAAGAATGCCGACGATGTCGTCAATGGTCTTATCTCCTGGAACTTCATAGAGAGGCTCGACCTCGTCCATCCACTTGTGAATGTCAAACTGGAACGCCCCAATGCATTGGAGGAGCACGGAATTCGTCAGAACGTCATGAACGACGCTGTACGCCATTGCCGGCGGCGGAACTGGATCGAGGTGGGTCCCGCGTTCACTTATCGGCGGCGTGTCCTCGTCCAACGTTGTTGTGACTTGTCGTGGTGGCGCATGGAGAACTCGCTGGGCAAAGGGCGAGAAGAGCTTGGGGACGTGTCGATACAGGGTCTGGAGCGTCTTGACCGCGCCCAGCCGAGCGCAGGCGTCGACGTCCGCCTCCGTGAGTGGGAGCGCCAGCCACGGGTCGTCTCGCTCGTCCCAGTCGTGATTTTCCAGATTCTGCCGGGCGATGGCCTCGAGGAGCCCGACGTGGCCATTGAGGGCGATCGTGCGGATCGTGTCCGGGTGGAGCCCGTGGTCGTATCGTTCGTACGTGAGGTCCCTCTCGCTCACGTCCAGCGAGCCCGGGAGCCCCTCGGCGCTGTACTCATGGTGGAGGAAGGCGATGCAATCGACGGCGGCATCGGGTTCCGTCGTGTCGGGCACCGCGTGACGATGGGCCGCCCGTTGTTCGACGAGGCGCTCCCAGAGCTCCTCGCGGTTGAGCTGCCAGAGGCGGCGGGCGAGGATCCCGGGGACGTGGCGGAGGCGCGCGGGGACGTGCCGAGCGCCAAAGGCCTCGAGAGTCGCGGCGTCGGCGTTGGCCTCGAAGTCGACGGCCGCCACTTGGTCGGCGAAGACGTCGTCGGTGGCGTCGTTCATCGTGCGTTTCCTTGGTCGCTCGTGTTGTGTGTTGTGTGTGTAAGGGGGACTTGACAGTATTGAGGAGACTGTTGCACAAAGTGTAGCCATCTCAGTCAACCCACCAGCCCACCAATCACGCTGAGGCGATTGCCCCACTGCTGGTTGTCGACTTGGCACTGTGCCCGTCGTAGTACAGCAGCGCGGGTCCCATGCAACCACTGGACAATGGCCAACAAACTGCCCCGACGACCATGCGCGGTCCATCCCACTCGGGGCAACAACACACATCTGCTCCGTGCTCCTGCAGGGCCCGGAGCACGTTGACGCATTGCTCCATCGATAGACTCGCTGGCTCCTGAGCGTGCAGACAGAGCCACTCGACAACGTCCGCCCACTCCGATCGTACGGTCATTGGACCGACAGGAGAGACGCCCATGTCGAGGGTGCAGCCACCGGAGCATTGCGAGATGTGCCTCGGTTGCGGCGTCGAGCATGGCATTGACAAAAATGCACGTGGGGGATACTCGTGCACTGTGGTCGGATCGACAGACAATAGAGTCGACGAAGCGCAAAACATGTTCGATTCGAGGATCGCGAGCCTCGGGAGGATCCACACACAACATGGTCGATGCTCTTGCTGTCTGGAACGTGGTCGAGCGACGCGCAGTTGAGCTGCCAGAGCCGCACCAAGGACCTCGAACGCGGCGAGCGCAAGCCGCCATGCGGCCAGCTCGGTTGCGTCGGGGTCAGCGTCGGCATCATGTTGTCAATGAGCTGTGCGGACGTATCAGCAGTGCGACGCTCATAGTGTCCTGCTGAAGTAGGTGGAGTAGAAAAAACGTTGCCAAGTGGGGCACTCAATTGAATTTTTTTTTCTGCTACGGACGGATAGCGAGCGTCCCGCTGCATTAATTCTCGGTGTGCTCAACGGTGCTCCTGTGCACTGCAGCGAGGGCCTGAGCCATGGGATGCGTGGGCCGTCGCTCGAAGATGTCGATCCATTTGGCGGGCATCTCGAGACCCAGCGACAGCAGCCACTCGACAACGTGCACGCGCGCTTCGCCCAAGGCCGGATTGAAGATGGCGGCCGTCACGGCCACGCCCCGGGCATGCAGGTACTTCATCAGCGCCAGGTCGCCTTGAGCCGCGGGCTTCAAGAGCACATTGGGCCGGATGATGGTCGCGTGATGACGACTGAGAAAGGCATCGAGGTCGGGATCCTGCATGTCGGCGATCGTGGCGAGTTCGTCCACCAAGAGCGTCCTGGGACCAGCCATCGCCATCGCCCGCACGGCCTCGAGAATCGACGTCGATCGACCATGTCGTGCCACGTGACGGACAAATTGCGTTGCCAAACACGACGGGAAGGCCTCGAGAATCGTGGTCGAGTCCAATGGACGCATGGACTCGTGCTCGAGCAACACCTGCACCACCTCGCGTGAATTGGCCATGGGCAAGATGCGTAACACGTCGTCGGCCGAGTACCGGGAACCGAGGAGGAGACGGACCGATTCGGGATCACTGGCTTCGACGGCAAAGGACAGCGCATCGGGGCACTCGTCCTCCACGCCGAGCTCGATGGAGGCGCTAATGGCCGAGTACTTGCGCTTCCGGATCGCCTCCCGCAGAGTATCACCGAGTTCCACGGTCTCACCATTGTCGCGAATCTGCGTGACAGCCTCACGAACCACGTGCCCGAGATCCGCATTGACACCCGCTCTGACGGCGACTTGCGGGGAGACCAACGGTACGAGAAATTCCACCACGGCCCCGTTCTGGGCCGACGACGCGGCCAAGATCCCCACTTGAACGTCCGCCAGATCACCCAGACGCTCGAGGAGAAGCTGGATGTAGCGGGTATCGACAACGGTGGCGCATGCTCGCTTGAAGCCAGTTTGGATCCCAATGTCCACCTCGGGGTCATCCCGCGACCGGGCCCAGAGACGCAACGTGATGTCCAAGCGGCGTTCGTTCCCCGATGCAATGGCCGAGCAGAGCGCCTCACCAGTGCACTTCTCGTGGCGATTCGCGAGAAACCAATCGACTAGTTCCTCTCGAGCGGGGTTCATTGGATCGCGAGTCGCCTCGACCAGCACTCGTCCCATGGCCTCCTTGCTACATCCTTCGGTGCGATTCGCGTGAAGCCACTTGACCGTCTCCGGGTGATTCATGTCGATTGCACCATCCAGAGCCTTCGTCGTGCAGCCCTCGGAGCGGTTCCCGTGCAGCCACTGAACAACCTCCACTTGACCTGACTCCGCAGCGCTGTCCATCACACTCGATGAGAACCACGCATCGCCGCCTTGTTCATGCAACACCCGCAGCACATCGAGAAAGCCCCAGCGAGCAGCGTCGCAGACGGATGCATCGCTCATCGAGAAACACGCCGGTTCTCGAGCGTGCTCACAGAGCCACTCCACGACGTCCGCCCACCCGGATCGTACCGTCATCGCCATGGTGTCGGGACGACACGAGAGACGCGGACGCAACGTGTGGAGCCACTGGAGCATTGCGAGATGTCCCTCAGTGGCGGCGTCGTGCATGGCATTGACGAAACTGAACTTGGGGATGCTGGTGTATTCGGGTAGCATCGCGAGTTGATAGAGTCGACGAAGCACCGACTCGTCGCCTCGGATGATGGCCAGTCTCGGGAGGATCCCCACAATTCCATCAATGGTGCTATCGGACGCTCCATACAAGGACCAGACATCATAGAGCAGCTGTGCCTTTGCAATCCACACGTGGATATCAAACTGGAACGCGCCAATGCACGCGAGAAGCATCGGATTCGTCAGGACGTCGAGAAACACACTGTGCGTGACGGTCGGCGGGGGCGAACGTGAGGGGACGGGGGTCGGTTCGTCCTCAGGAGCCGCTTGCGGATCTTGCACATGCGCGATCATGGACGTCGGGTCCTGGAGGACGCGCAGGGCAAAGGGCGAGAAGAGCCGGGGTACGCGTCGATGCAAGACCTCGAGGGTCGCCGTCAAGCCCAGGCGCGCGCAGGCATCGACGTCTGCCTCCCGGAGGGGCAACGCCAACCACGTGGGATCCGCCAGTTCCTGCTGGACCGCCTCCTCGTTCGGTTCCTCCCCATCCGAGACATCATACCAACCGCGTTGGACGCGATTCCACTTTGCGATATCGTCGAGGATTTGGGCGTGGCCATTGAGCGCGATGGCCCGGATCGTGTCCTCGAGGCCCTGGATGCCTCCTTCGTACTGGAACTCCCACGGGCTGAGGTTGAACGCCCCCGTGAGCCCCTCGGCGACGTACTCTAGGGGGAGGAGCGTGATGCAGCGGAGGGCGCTCCCGGGGCGGAGATGCGTGCGATCGGCCTCGGCCTCGCGGAGCTCGTACCAGAGGCTGTACTGGTTGAGCTGCCAGAGGCGGCGGGCGAGGATCCCGGGGACGTGGCGGAGGCGCGCGGGGACGTGCCGGGCGCCAAAGGCCTCGAGCGCCGCGGCCCCGGGGTCGACGTCGTCGTCGTTGACGTTCATGGCGACTGACAGGTGCGAGGTCGGTCTCTGTGGTTGATTCGGGCTCGAAGCGGTGTCGAGGGACGATGATGCACTGGATCAGGCGTGGGTTCACTTTTTTGGTGGGGAGAGCAAAACATCTGCGACATGTGACCGACCATCGCCATGAACCAACGGCCACGTACCGGTACCTGTGTTGCCACGCACCACGTCAGCAGCCTCTCCAGGACCTGCTCGTTTCTAATCGCAGCGTTCGCCTCAGGATCGTCGCGAACTCGGGAACAGAGATCGACCGGCGATGATTCAGAGGGCTTCAGTGTCGCAGCCCTCGCGTCAATTCGACCAATCGACCAACTCCCGCCTTGTATCGTTCATTGGTCCACACATGGCATCAATCACGATGGGTTCCATCGCCTGCTTGCTGCAACCCTCAGACCGATTTGCATGCAACCATTGCACAACCTTCAACTGCCCCGAACCTGCAGCGTTGTCCATCACACTCGATGCGAACCTCGAATCCTCGCTATGCGCATGCAGCACCTGCAGCACATCGAGAAACTCCCCAGCGCGCCACATCACACACGGCTGCATCACTCATCGAGAGACACGCTGGTTCACGTACGTGCTCACAGAGCTACCCAACGACGTCTCCTCACCCAGATCGCATGATCATCGCCATGGTATCGGAACGACATTGAGAGACGCGGATACAGAGTCTGCAGCAATTGGAGTATTGCGAGATGTCCCTTGGCCGCGGCGTCGTGCGTGGCATTGGCGCAACTGACCTTGCGGACGCCGGAATACTCTGGCAACAACGACATTTGATAGAATCGATAGAGCCCAAACTCGGGGGAGGATCCCCACAACATTGTTGAAACGACCACGACTCAACCCGACCGATCCGTCGCAGCCACTGCGAGTTGCCGGTGTCACCTTTCACTCGATCCTAGGTCCGCTGCAGCCACTGTATAATGTACCACTGGCGTTCATACCTTGGTTATGCTGTTGACCACGCGAATAAGCAATGAACCGACGGACGGCGTCACGGTCACGGTCGTGATATCTGAATCATACGCCGTTGACGAGCCGAATAAGAAGCTACCAAGAGAGAAACGGTGTACACGGAATCTCTTTCGATGACTTCTTGGCTTGTCTGCTTGCGTGGCGAATTACAAGATGGGCTGTGGGAAGAAAACTCAAGCTGGATGGCAACGACAATTGTTGCCAATGCTCTAAGCAGGATATGATACGTGTGGGACACTTAGTTCGATGCGCCGATGTCGAAATCGGTGCTGTTTACGTGCAAGATTTGGACAATGAATCTGATGGTGCTATGCTTCTTTGCGAGTGTGAGCACTGGGAACAGGGTGTTAGCATTGATGTCTTGAGAGGCATCACCCATATCTTGGATAGCAAAAGGTCCGGGTGGACGATAGTCTTCGTCTTCTCCAGGCGAAGCTCGCTCAATTTTCCATGCAATGGAAGGAGAGACATCCAAAAATCGGATTGGTCACGCTTCGAATTGAAAGGGTTACGAATGACTCCGAGAAAGTCGTCCGCCATGGATTCGGTGAATGGGATTTTCAGCCGTGTGAGAAGGGAACGGAAGCAAGCGCCTGGTTGTGGACGTCGAGCAGGGTGCTCCGGGCTAAGCCGCAAGTAACTGGTGTGGTGGTGAGCGCGAGGTCCAGCGACAGCAGCAGTCGGCTCGGCTTTCGTCTCGAGAGGACCAGTGCTGCCTTTATGCGCCGTTCATCACATGTTCCCAACGTCGAGCATTGAACCTCACCTGTCGCAGAGGCTCATCACTCACTCTCTTCGCAGTCGAAGTAATGACGGGCGAAATCCTGCTGGTGATTCGGGATGCCCTTGACGTTGAAACTTGGTCACACCTTCACAACCGACCTGGCGAGTCCGTTTAAGAGGACGCTAACGTAGGACCGGTAGACGTCGAGCGCGCTTACGGATGAGCAGGGACAGCACGATGGGACGGTGGCATGGCATGGACACTAACCGCAACGGCTGCCAGGAAGACGCCCGTCTTACGACTGGGCCGACTCATCGACGCCTAGTTCAACCAGGGCGCGAATGGCCTCTCCCCTGCGCAGTCGCCTCGCCCGACGCAGAGCCTCCCCAGGAAGCGAGGACTCGCCGTTTTCACGGATCCGCACGACAGCATCATGTGCGACTTGGCCGAGGTCGAAGTCGACCCCGGCAGAGAGGGCGACTTGTGGGGAGACAAACGGGGCGAGCGCTTCAATCACTGCGACGTTCCAGGCGTTCGATGCGGCCACCATCCCCGCGTAGGTATCAGCAACATCCCCCAGGCCCCGGAGGAGCAGGCGGATGTAGTTGGCATTTTTGACGGAAGCGCATGCGCGCTCAAAACCTGACTTGACCGACTCGACGGCTTCGGGATCCTCACGAGAACGAGACCAGAGAGCCCACACGAGGTCCAAGTGGCGCTCGTCCCCGGCATAGATAGCAAAGTGTAGCGCATGGCCAGTGCAGCCTTCGTGTCGATTCACCAGGAGCCATTCGATCGCCTGCTGTCTCTCTGTCAACGCGGTCATGGAATGACCACGCGTGACTTGCAACAGCGCACGCCCCATGGCCTCCTTGCTGCACCCCTCAGTGCGATTCACGTGAAGCCACTTGACCACCTCCAAGTGATTCATATCCGCAGCGACGTCCATTGCCTTCGTCGTGCACCCCTCGGAGCGATTCGTATGCTACCATTGAACAACCAACAACTGCCCCGATGCTGCCGCAGCGTCCATCACTTTCGGGGAGAACCACGCGTCGTCTCCGTGCTCATGCAACACCCGCAGCACATCCACAAACCCCCACCGCGCGGCGTCACACACTGGCGCATCAGTCATCGACAGACTCGCAGACCCCCGAGCATGCTCGCAGAGCCACTCCACAACGTCCGCCCACCCGGATCGCACGGTCATGGCCATGGTATCGGGCCGACACGAGAGGCGAGGACACAACGTGTGAAGCCACTGGAGCATTGCGAGGTGTCCCTCGGTGGCAGCGTCGTGCATGGCATTCACGAAACTGAACTTGGGGATATTGGAATACTTGGGCAGTATGGAGAGTCGATAGAGGCGTCGAAGCGCAAATTCGTCGCTTTGGATGATCGCCAGTCTCGGGAGGA
>JAADYI010000503.1:0-16337 GCA_023338185.1 Lagenidium sp. CBS 127285
CCCCCCCCCCCCCCCCCCCCCCCCCCCCCCCCCCCCCCCCCCCCCCCCCCCCCCGCACCGACCCTTCACTCAGTGCTCCCCTTCGCTCTCCCCTCCTCCCCCTCCTCCTCCTCCCGCCAAACACCACCCACCAAACCGGTAGGAGCGCCCGATAAACTGGCACAGACCTCGACAAACCCCGCGCGCGCCACCACCCGCAGCATTCGGAACAGGAGGATGACAGCGAGCAACGGCATCAGCGAGCGGCGGGCCCGGCGCCGCGCCGACGCGCAGCCCTACGCGCCCCGCGGGCGGAGAGCGGACGCCGCCGCCGCTAACAACCATGGGCTCCTCTCGCGGCTCTTTGGCTTCCTCCCGCTCGTCGGCAAGCTCGTGACGCCCGACGACGACGACCACGAGGACGTCGACGACCTCGCGATCATGGAGCCCGCCGAGACCTCGACCGAGCTCGGCCACGAAGACGACGAGGAGGACGACAAAGAAGACGACGAAGAGGTCGAACGTGTGCGCGAAGAGACGGCCAACGCCGAGGAAGCCCCAGCAGCGCGGGGCCGGACGACGTCCCCCACCATCAAGACCACGCTCCAGAGCCCCCCGCGCGCGATCGACGAGGGCCCGCGGGTGACGCTCAAGAAGCGCGGCCCCGTGACGTCGCCTCGGTCGCTTGGTCACGGCGCCGAGTCGACCAAGGTCCTCAAGATCGCCGACAAGGACACGGCCGACGGGGCCCCGGTGGGCTTCACATACCGCCGCGCGGGGCGCCGGCGCAGCAAACCGACGACCTCGCAGGTCATCGAGTCGCCGCTGGCGGTGCTCAAGCAGCGCAAGCCCATCAGCTACGAGGAGTACGAGCGGCTCTCGGGCCAGCTCCGGAGCCTCGTGGCCCCGACGCCGGACAACGCGCTCGCCCTCACGCGCTCGGCGCTGTCGACGGCGCTCGAGCCCCCCACGCGCGCCTCAATGGAGGACATCGCGCCGCCCCCCGCGTCCACCGCCGCCCCACCGTCGACCGCGACGTCGTCCAAGCGGCTGCGGATGCACGACAATGGACCCATCAGTCTCCTCGTTGGCACCAACACCGGCACCGGCACCAGTCGCAAGCCCCGTCCCTCGCGGCTCCTCACGGGCGCCAAGAAGGACGCGGGCGGCCGCAGCGCCTACTCGGCGGCCGTGGCCGAGAAGATTCTGTCGACCCTGAACAAGATCCAGAGCCCCCTCGAGCTCGAGACGCAGCGCCCGACGCCCGCGACGTCGCTGTCCTGGGCCAAGTACCATCTCGCCATGACCAAGGAGCGCGCCCCGCAGCCCGACGTCGAGCCGATGGAGCATGAGGACCTGCCGCCGACGGCGGCGCTCCCGAAAGTGGCCTTTGCCTCCCCCGCCCGGCCCACGACCGCGCCGTCGCCCGTTGCCGCCCCGCGCGTGCAGTTCCCGACCATCAGCGGCGCGTCCCCATTGGCGACGCCGTCGTCGTCGAAACCGCGCAAGGCGGCAACGAGCGGGGCGCCCTTGTCGCCCCCCGTCGTGTCAATGACCCCCGCGGGCGCCTCCGCCGCCGCTGGCGACGGCACACGCCCCGTCACGGCCCTGGCCGAGTCTATGAAGCGCGGCGAGTTCTCGTTCACGCTGCCGACGCCAGTCCGCTGCGTGGACCACGCGGGCGATGACATGACCCCGGAGCTCGTGTACTTGTTCGCACCGCCGCCCGCGCTGCGGGAGCCACCGATGCGCGCGCCCTCGCAAAAGCCCACGTCGCTGGGGGCCGCGACCCCGTTCTCATTCCTCCCGGCGTCGCCGAAGACCCGCCCCGAGTCGCTGACCAAGTCGACGCCGGCCAAGAAGCCAACGCCGCCGGCCAAGACGCCAACGCCGCCAACCACGAAGCCCAAGCCGACACCGGCGGCCGGCGACTCGAGCAGTGGCTCGGGGAACCCCCTCGCTCGCTTTATGACACTCGCCGAGGGGAGCTGGAAGTGCCCAACGTGCGCCGTGACCAATGGCCCGACGCTCGCCAAGTGCCCGTGCTGCGAGACGGATCGGCCCGGGAAGAGCAAGCCCACGACGCCCGCGTCGGCGTCGGCGACAAAAACGCCCGCCGGCGTCAACCCCCTGGCGCGTTTCATGACCCTCGAGGCCGGCAGCTGGAAGTGCCCGACCTGTGCGGTGACCAATGGCGCCGCCCACGCAAAGTGCCCGTGCTGTGAGACGGACAAGCCCGGCGCCAGTACAGTGGCCGCCCCCTCACGCACCGAGCGAGAGACAGCGGCGCCCAAGACGACGACAGCGCCCAAGTCGCCGGCGCCTCCTTCTGCGGGCTTTTCGTTTGGCGTCTCATCCGATGCGGGGGCCACGGCCAAGGCGCCGTCGTTCACCTTTGGGGCCGCCCCCGTGAGCGAGACGTCGGCCGAGTCCAAGACAAACAAGGCACTCGCGGTCCCCGCGGCCCCGGCCAGTGGCGGCTTCTCATTTGGGGTGCCGTCTGCTGTGTCGTCTGCTGCCGCTCCGACCCCGACACCCTCGTTCGGAGCCAAGTCGACGGGATTCACGTTCGGCGCCGCCCTCAAGCCGATCGAGTCTGCCAAGCCCACGACCGAACCGAGCACGACGAGCACGCCACCGTCGGGTGGGTTCACGTTTGGCAAGGCGGGCGCCGGGGAAGCCTCATCGTCGTCGTCGGCCACCACCACCGCCCCGACGACGTTGTTGTCCACAAAGCGCAAGGCCTCGAACGAGGATGAACCGTCGGCCAAGCGGCCCGAATCGACTCCCTCGGCTGGTTTTGTATTTGGCGCGACGCCGACGACCTCATCGGGTGCAGACAAGACCCCGGCGTCGGTTGCCGCGGGCGATGCGGTTTCGATGGAGCCATCGACGACCGAAGCCCCAAAGAAGGCACCGGGGTTCACTTTCGGCTCCGAGTTCAAGCCACCGTCGACGGCCGGTGGATTCACGTTTGGGGCTACCTCGGCCAAGGCCCCGGCTGCCGCCGAGTCGAAGCCCGAGACCGCGACTGGCGAGCCCACATTCTCGTTTGGATCCTCGGGGGCGACGCCGGCCGCGCCATCGTTTGGCGGGTTCTCGTCGACGGAGTCAAAGCCCGTCGAGGCGGCGTCGACAAAGCCGTTCACCTTTGGATCTGACGCCACGAAGGAGAAGGAAGGGCCCAGTGCCAAACCAGCTTTTAGCTTTGGTTCGACTGAACCTGCTCCCGCGGCGGCGAGCGAACCCAAGCCGGCGTTCTCGTTTGGGGGCGCGCCCATGGACAAGAAGAGCTCAGTGTCCAAGGATTCGCCGCCGCAGCCGAGCTTCACCTTTGGAAGCGCGTCGTCGTCGACGTCATTTGGGTCGGCCCCCGCCGCCCCGGCGAGCAGCACGCTGACGAGTGCGCCGCCGTCCAAGCCGTCCTTCACATTCGGCGCGTCGCCTCCGGCGGTCAGTGACTCTAGTAGCGGCGCCCCGGCTGCGAGTACGTTCTCGTTTTCGTCGACGACTGTGCCAAGCTCGACGTCGGCCATGGCCAAGCAGCCGTCGTTTACATTTGGCTCGTCGGAGGCGTTGACCCCGGCAGCACCAACGGCAACGGCGCCGGCGACCTCGGTCATGCCGTCGTCGTCGCCATTCACGTTTGGGACCCCGGCCGGTGCCGCGAAGCCCAGCACGGACGCTTTTGGCAGTGGCAGTGGCTTTGGGGCCACGCCATCGACGTCGGGCTTTGGCTCGTCGTCGGGCTTTGGGCCGACGCCGACCGAGCCCCCCGCGACCTCGACTGCCTTTGGCGGTGCGAGTGCGTTTGGCCAGTCGACGGGGACCTTTGGGACGAGCGCCCCGGCCGCGTCGAGTACCTTTGGCACGGGTGCATTCAACGCGACGCCCGCGCCGGCATTTGGCTCAACACCGGCGCCAACGCCGTCGTTTGGCTCCTCTGGGTCGACGGGCTCGGCGTTCACATTTGGCAGCACGGCCCCGACGTCGTCGGCCCCAGGGTCGTCGAGCACTCAGCCGGCGTTTGGCTTTGGCAGTGCGGCGTCGAGCACCTTTGCGACCCCGACCACGGACATCTTTTCCACGTCGACCACGGGCGGGACGACGACGGGCTTTGGTGCCGGTACTTCGGGCACCGGCTTTGGCGCCTCGACGAGCACGACGGGCTTTGGGGGCTCGACGAGTGGCTTCACCGGGGCGCCATCGGCGCTGTTTGGGGCCAGCCCGGCCCCGTCCTTTGGCTCGAGCAGCGCGGCATCGACGCCCGCGTTTGGGGGCTTTGGCTCCGCCCCGTCCCCGGCCTTTGGGGCCCCAAGCCCGGCCCCGGCCTTTGGGGCCCCCGCCGCGGCCCCGAGCCAGCCAGCGTTTGGGGGCTTTGGCCAAGGGGCCCCGGCCCCGGCGGCGGCGGACGGCGGGGGCTTTGCCGTGGGGCAGGCCCCCAAGCGGCGGATCCTCAAGGCCCGCTCGTCGCGGGGCTCGAAGCGCGGGTGATAGAGACAACGACGATGGCGACCGCTCGCTGTAGTATATTTAATGATGATGATCGACGCATGGTCTATTTTCTGCGAGCGTGTGTGTGGGCTCATGTGCCTCGATCGCATCGGACACGGCGCGGACGAGCAGCAGCAGCAGCAACCAACGAGCAGCGCGCAACGAGGAGCGAGCGATGGCGGACGGCGCGGCCATGAGCCCGTCGGCGGCGGGGGCCGTGAGCATCGGCAACTACAAGGGCGTCATGCTCTGCAACCGGCCGTTCAACGGCGTCAGCAGCAGTGCGTCGTCGACATTGTCTGTCGCGCGCGGACGGCGCGAGACTGACTTGCACGCTTGCAGCCCTGGCCAAGGAGGCGCGCGGGCCCGCGGCGGGCAGCGCGACCAAGGCCGCGTTCCTCGCGGGGATCCCGACCGAGCCCCTGGGGATGAACGTCCCGATCCTCAGCGAGCCCGCGGTGCGACGAACGAATGCGTCGATGCGATGCGGGAGGGGGGAGCTGATGCACACTCGTCCATCCACTGACTGACTGCAGCACGCCGTCCACCGGGACAAGAAGCACACGGCGCTCTCCAAGCACCGCCGCTGGCTCCATGACCTCCAGAAGGAACGCGCGCGGCTCCAGGAGGCCCTGGCCGAGGACGAGGAGCTCAAGCAGCAGCGCCACGAGCGGTGCGTGCGTGCGTGGGTGCGTGGTGGCGGAGACGACCGAGCCGGGAACTGACACTGGCCGCCGTTCGGTGTGCAGGTTTGCCCAGCGCGAGGCCCGACTCCGCGAGGCCGTGCGCAACAACGTCGGCCCCGAGGTCGATGAGGACAAGCTCACGCGGCGGCCCATGTGGGCCCTTACCAAGGCCGGGGCCGAGGCCAAGCGCGAGTCGATGGAGGACGCCGAGGCCGACGAGCTCATCGAGTTTGCCAACAACCTCGACCTCGACCAGTTCATGGACGACGTCGAGATCAAGGCCCGCGTGGCCCAGGTCGAGCAGCAGCTCGCCCAGGTCCAGGCCCTCGTCGCGTCCGACGAGGCCGAGGAGAAGCGCGCCGAGCGAGAGCAGCAGCGGCTCGAGGACAAGGCCGGCGGCGGCCTCGACCTCGAGCTCCTCCGGCGTCGGGTCCTCGATGACGATGGCGACGGCGGCGGGGATGATGATGACGACGCCCGGAGCGTCGCGTCGACCGTGCTCTCCGAGTGCAAGTCGATGCGGTCGGTGCACTCGGTGCGGTCCATGGCGGCGCTCGCCCGGCGGGCTGAGGCCAAGCTCCAGCAGCAGGATGAGCCCCTGCAGCCGCGGGTCGTGACCATCGACGAGGAGCAGGGCATCCGCATGCAGATCAAGACGCTCCCGAGTAACCTCCCGTACATCCACCGGAACCCCGCCATCTGAGCGGCGGGGGCTCCGGGGCCCCGGGGCCTCCCGATAATACTAAGCGCCGCGTAATTTAGTCACCTCCTTCCTTGCAGCACGTGCCGAAGCGTCGTCGCCCTCCCCACACCACTTGGAGGCGCAAACCGGGCGCGCGGTGAGATCGGTGATGGTCGTCCCGAGCGTCGCCGAGCGCCTCGCCGACGCCCGGCGTCACGGGGCCGTAGACCTCGCGTGCTGCAACCTCGCGCGCTGCCCCCCGGCCCTCGCCCACGGTGACCTCGCACCGACGCTCTGGCGCGTCGACCTGAGCGCCAACCGCCTCGTGGGGCCCCTCCCTGCGGGCCTCGGAGTCCTCACGGGCCTCCGTGTGCTCTGGGTCAACGACAACCCCGAGCTCACGGCGCTGCCGGCGTCGCTCGCGAGCGCCTGTCCCCGACTTGAGGTGATCGATGCCAGCGCGACGGCCCTCACCACGCTCCCGTGCGAGCTCGGCCGCCTGGGCCGCCTCAAGGTCCTCGACATCACGGCGACGCCCCTCGAGACCCGGTGGCTCGGGAAGGGCCATCTCACGTCCGCGGGGGATCCGGGGCGGCGATGCCAGGAGATCCTCCGCAAGCTCCGCCGCAAGGACGAGCGCACGCAGCTCAAGCGCGAGCTCTACGACCGGCTCCACGATGACGTCTACCGCATCGAGCGCCAGGACCACGACGGTGCCCGAGCCCTCGACGTGGCCCTCAGGCGGCTCCTCAAGGTCCTCCCCCTGGCCGACGAGGTCCGAAGCGTGATCCGCAATGCCGAGCGCTTCTTTCCGGCCGCGTTTTCCCCCGCGGCCATGGCGGCGATGGACGCCGGGACCTTCCGCCGGTCCTTTGACGCCTTGCGGACCGAGAATGAGATGAAGAAGAAGGCCGCCGACCTCGAGATCAAAATCCGCAACCTCTACTTTGATCGCATCGACCCGACGACCGTCGAGGGCATCGTCCGGGCCATCTACGCAGAGATCCGCGAGCTCCGAGACATTAAGTTCCTCCTCCGGCACGCGACCGTGCTCTTCCCCAAGGAGGCAAAGGACATTGACGGCCGGCGCCTGCGCGCGGCGCTCGTCGCGCTCCAGGACGAGCTCGCCCGGGAGCGCGCCGCAGCCATCGACAAACTCTTCGCCGCGGCCAAGGGCATCTATTGCGACACAGAACCGGAGCAGGTTCGCGCGCTCGTCACCCGAGTCGCGGGGCTCTTCAAGGTACGCATCGTGACTGCAACCAACATCGCCATGACCGAGACGTCGCCGACTCACGTCGCTGGGACCCGTAGAGCACCAAGGACCTCCGGAGCCTCGCCGCGGACGCCGCGATGCTCTTTCCGCCAGAGTTTCTCAACGCCCAGCCCCAGGAGATTCGCGCCGCGTTTCTTCAGGCCAAGGCCGAGACGTTGGGGAAACCCGCGAGCGGCGGCGCCGGCGGGGGCAGTGCCGCGGCATCGACGAGCAGCCTCGCCTCGAGCTTGCCAGGGCAAAAGTAGTAGAGCCCCCCCCACACCCACACTCGTAATACACGACGCTGCCAAAACAGTGGACCCTCGCAATGATGTGACGTGCGAGCTCTTGGTTTGATTATACGTGATGGAGCCACTAATATGGTTGCCCCTCTCAACTCATAGCCACTGACGACGCCAGATCAACGTCCGTGGCAATGACTACCAGCGCCTCGCTCTCACGCGGGTCGTGGGATGTCGTGATCTGCACGTGCGCGGTCAGACTCTCCTCAATCCGGAGGAGCTTGTACGCCCGGACCTCGGCCCGACAGAGATCCACGTGCGCTCGAGCTTGACGGCAGTCGTCGGCGTTGCTGAAGAGCAATGATACGTGCCAGTGGCGCAAGCCGCTACTGCCGGGTGGATTGTCCTTCGGGGAGGCCTTGCGGTAGTTCCGGCAGCCTTCGATGGGTTCTGCCGAGGCGATCGTCACGTGCAACACCAGGTTGTCCTTTGGGTCGATGGCTGCAAACGTCCGATGAATGGGAGCGAAAAGGCGAACGAAGCCGCCCAATTCATCGCCGTCATGTACATCCCTTTCGACCAACACCAGCGCCTCGGGATTCAACACCAGCAGCAACTTGGATGGAGACGAGAGGAAACGCTGCTCACGCCACATGCAAGAGAGGAAAACCATCCCCTCGAGCGATATCCGCGTGGCTGCCTCCCGGTTTGTTCGACTTGGGCGCGGCCGACTGAGGTGTTCTGTGTGCGGGTGCCGATACGTCACGAGGTCCTCGAGGCCATCGCCACGAGAGGCCCGATCCACGAGGGACCGTAGGCGACGGAGGGTGAGGAACACCCGCATCGCCTTTCGACAGACCTCAATTTCATCGACAGGCGTGCGGATCACCAGCGAGGCCTTTTGCTCCGACAGACTGGCACCGGCGGACAGCGTCGCTGGGACCAAAAACTCCTCCACAGCCGCCTGCTTGAGCTGCAGGGTCATTGGGAACGGGCCCTTTTCGAAATCGCCAAACTCGTCCTCGAGGACGTAGATGAACAGATCAATGTCGGACATGGCCCCGCGCATGCTCTGCATCACCTGATGCGTGCTCACCGAGTGGATGGCCAGAAGCGCATCCAGCTGATCCCGGGAGATGACCGACGCCCCCTCCGTGTCTTGAGTCCCGGCAGCGTCAAGAGTCCCGACGAGGTCGAGAACGAGGCGAGCGCAGAGCTGAGTGGTGAAGAGTCTCACATCGGTACAGCGCTGCAGCAGCCGTACAACGATCTCCACGAGCCAGTGCGGGGAGGCATCGGGACGCGGGGATTGGTGGGCCGTCGTCCCCAGCAACGGCGAGATCTCGCTCGAGTCACCGTCGCGTCCGAGGGCTTCGTCGCCGTTGCGCGTGTCCACGTCGTCCTCACTGCTGCCGCCCCCGTCGGCCTCGTCGTCGTCCCTCGTCTCCTCCGCGGGGAGGCTGTGGCCGCCGTTTTGAGCCAGACCATTCGCCGCAGATGGGGACGTCGACGCCAATGATGAAGGCGGTGAGAGATGCCGTAGGCGACGTGGGAGCAGACCGAGTCTCCGCAGCAAGGCCGGGTGCACGTGGGGGCTGTTGATCACCGCCACGAACACGAGCAGCGCCGCTGACGACAAGAGATCGTCCGACGACTCAGCGAGGCCCACCAGCGCCTGTCGGACGCAGTTGGTATCTCCGGGTTCGAACGCTTGTACCTCCGCTACTGGCCACTCGCCGTGGCTGTAGCGCGTCTGGAGGTAACACACCGGCGAGTTGCACGCCCCCGCCGAGTGCGCGCGAAACACGAGCTTGTGTCGACGCGACGTGGGCCGCTTTGCTGCCTTGGTCGGGGTGTTCGTCGCTGGCTTTGGTGGTGTTGTCAGCGGCAGTGGTGGTGGTGACGGAGGCGGTGGAGTCGTCCCTGGTTGTGGTGGCGGGGGCTCCTCGTGGATGTCTGTCGAGTCGACGGGCCGAATGGGAGCGCGTGAGGCAGCGGCGAGTGCTGAGGCGGTGGCGTACGACGCCGTGAGCCGCGCCTCGGGGCTCAGAAAGCTGCGCGATCAACAACACAACGGCATCAGCAGACATCCCGCTTATCCGGGGAGGACACAGCAACGTACAGGACCGTCGTGGCATTGAGCAGCGACGGGTGCTCGAGGACCCCAAGGAGGCGGGTGAGGAGGTAGAGCGCGAGCCGCGTCGAGAGCCGCTGCGGGGGCGGGTGGCAGTTGGGGAGGATGCTGACGGCGAGGAGGCGCTGGACGTGGACGCGATAGACGAGTCTCGCGAGGCGGGCGCCGAGCGCGGCAAAGTCGACGTCGAGGAGGTCCTGGAGGAAGAAGCAGTGGTCGAGGTAGGCGTCGACGGCCTCCTCGAGCTTGTCGTGCACGGCCGCGGCCGTCGGCGTCCAAATGTTGACGAGCCCCTGGATCTTGAGCGCGAGCTCGTTGGCGTACTCGACGAGGTCCCGGAAGACCCGCGCGCGGTCGTCGTGCGCGAGGACAAAGCCCCGGACGCGGTCGTCGGGGACGCGGAGGACGTTGAGGAGGAGCGTCTTGACGGCGACCTTGACCATGGTCTCGGGGCAGCGGCCAAATCGCAGGGCACAGACGTACAGGGGGAAGCCCCCGTCCGCGCGGAGGAAGAACTGGACCGTGTCGGCGTTGAGGCGGAGGCTGAGGGCCTTGAGGAGCGTGACGTACCAGTCGCGGACGTCGTCGTCGCGGTCGTGGGCAAACGGGCACTCGAGGAGGCGGTTGATGGCGTTGTTGGAGAGGAGGTAGTAGAGCGACGTGCGGGTCGCGATGTTCTGCACGAGGATGCTGAGCGTCTGCAGGAGCTGGACCTGCACGGCGACGCGGGCCCCCGCGCGCTCGCCGAGCTGCACGAGGAGCCCGAGCATGTTCTTTTCGCAAAAGTAGTCAAAAAAGGCCCCCGCGTGGCCCGCGGTCGAGGCAAAGTCGACGCCGTCGAGGGGCCCATGGTCGGGGTCCTGGGCCTCGGGGGCCCCCACGGGGTCGAGGCGGTGCTGGTCCGAGTAGATGAGAAACTCGGAGAGCAGGCGGAGAAGCTCGACGACCTCGGCATCCGGGAGCGCTGCGAAGCGGAGGAGCTGCTCGTGGAGCTGCTGGAGCCCCGCGAGGCTGAACTCGCGCCGGGGCCCGAGGAGGAGGAGGCTCTGCCAGCGCGCGCGGAGCCCCGAGGGCGTCGGCGGCGCGGCCCCGCCCCCGATCCCTCCGCCACTGCCGCCGCCGCCGCCACTGCCACCCAGGAGCCAGCTCCACATCGAGGTGGGCACGAGCTTGTCGCGTCGATGATGAAAAAAACTGCCAAACAGGGCAATGATCACGGTCACAGATGACGACACCCTCGGAAGAGTGACGGCGCTGTGTTGAGGCAGCATCGGCTGGTCATTCATGCAAACCGCGATGGCAATGCCGACGCCACCGACGCCGACGTTTGCGGACCTGCCGCTGCGCCCCGAGCTCCAGGGGCCCCTCGCGGCCATGGGCCTGCGGTACCCGTCGCCCATCCAGCTCCGGGCGCTGCCGATCGCGCTCTTTGGCAGCGATGTCATCGGCCAGGCCAAGTCGGGCACCGGCAAGACCGCCGTCTTCGGGCTCGCGGCTGTCGAGCACGTGCTGCACCGCATCGACGCACTGCGAACCGACGGCGCCGACGTGCGGGGGCCCTTCGTGCTCATCCTCGCGCCGACGCGGGAGATCGCAATGCAGATCGTCGGCGTCCTCCGCCAGCTCACACCCGACGGCCGCCAGGGCGGCCGTGCGTGCACGTGCATCCCGGTCATTGGGGGCCTGCCCCTGGCCGCGGACCAGCGGCGCCTCGCCGAGGGCGCCCACATCGTCGTCGGGACCCCCGGGCGCGTCAAGCACCTCATCGATCTGGAGCACCTCCGGACCTCGCACATTCGCCTGCTGGTGCTCGACGAGGTCGACAAGCTCCTGACCGATGCGTTCATCGAGGAGGTGCGGCCACGGGCTGCGTGCGTGTTGGGTTGGGTTGGTCTCTTGTCGTGCGACTGACGTTCGCGTGTGCGCGTGGGGCAGATCACCGCCATCGTCGGGGCCCTCCCCCATCGCCGGCAGGTCGGGCTGTTTTTTTTTTTTTCGTCAGCATTGCGGCGTCATGACGCCACGGTTTACACGATCTCTTGGCACATGATTCTCGCAGACCCTGGCCTTCTCGGCGACGTTCACGCCGTTCCAGCTCGTCCAGACGGTCCGCATGACGCGAAACCCCCAGGTACGTCGCCGCGGTGTTTTGGGCGGGTGGGCAAGTGGGTGCGAGGCGTGATCGCGACGTCAACGCAGATTGTCCGCGTCCATGGCCCCACGGACGTGAGCGTCGAGCTCGTGTCGTCGGGGGATGACGACGAACTGGGCAAGTGGATCGCCAGCGAGCGGCGCCGCGAGCCCGAGCTCTGGCTCCGACAGGTCCGGCAGTTCTACCGCGTCGTGCCGGTGGTCCGGCCTGAGAGCAAAGCCGACCCCCTTCGCCTCGCGTCCAAGCTCGTGGTGCTGGCGTCGCTGCTCGCCGAGATCTCGTTTGACCAGTGCATTGTGTTTTGCAACGACAAGTACCGAGCCGAGGCCCTGGCTGGGGCCCTCTCGGCCCAGGGCTGGCCCGTGGGCTGCATCACCGGCGCGCACGTGCAGGCGATCCGCAACGACGTCATGGCCCGGTTCCGCGCGTACGAGTTCCGGATCCTCGTGTCGACCGATCTCACGGCCCGGGGCATCGACATCGACGCGGTCAACGTGGTGCTCAGCCTCGACCTCCCGTCGGACCCCGCGACGTATCTCCACCGCGTCGGGCGCACGGGGCGCTTTGGCGGACGGATATCCCCCCCTTTTTCGTTTTCTTCTCGTTTTGACGGTTGGGTTGAGACGACTCGGCGTGTGTGCATGTGTGCATGTGTGCATGTGTGTGTGTGGGATCGTTGGTTTGTCCTTGACTCGTTTCCGTGTGCCTCGGGAACACGGCCTCGCGGTGACGCTCCTCACCCACGACGAGGTGCCCGGGATCCAGTTGCTCAGTCAGGTGTTCAACATGCGCGTCGATCCGCTGCCGTCGCCCGTGCCCCGCGACATTCAGAGCTACGCGGTCGAGCCCGCCGACGGCGCCCCGCGGTCCGCGAGCCCCATCCCGCGCGACGTCCCCGTGGCCCGCCACCGCGATCGTGCCGCCGACCGCGACCACCAGCGCGCCGTCTTGCGGACCGCGGGGTCTCCCACGCGACGCCCGCCCACGACCGCGCGGGCCCAGCAGCGACCGACGCTGCCTCCCGCCGGTGCCGCCGCCGCCGCCGACGACGACGTGCCCCACAAGCTGACGCCCCCGCCCGATGCGGCTGCAGGTGCGAGGGCGAGTCCACCGGCTTCAAGCAGCCGCCCCCGCCCCAACCCCGGGGATGCCCAGTTTGCCCACGAGGAGCGCTGCTACGAGCGCTGGTGCCTGGGCCTGACCCCCGTGCCGACGCGCGAAGGTTGATGGACATAAGGAGCCCAGGAACGTCTGGGTCGACGTGAGATCTCTCCGTGCTACCAGGAATCCCATAAAATGCGATTCGGGGGTTTTCTGTGGAACATAGCGATGTGGGAGATTTCTCTGTGAGCCCATTTATGGCGAATGGGAATGTGCTGCGCTGATTTACGTCCAATTGTAGGCGTCCATTGCTGATACCCTCTACACGACGACGATCATCCCCATCTCCAACGCAAACACACACGCGCACTTGCCCGCTGGCCGCCGCAAGACGACGACAGGGAGGGCGAGAACGTCGACACCGACGGCCGCGACTGCGAGAACGACGAGGCCGGGGGCCCCCCACTGCCGACGGTCGACGGTGGCCGCCTCCACCGCAGACAAGCGCGAGCGTTATGACCGGCAATGGCCAGCGCGGGTCGAGCTTCCGTCCGCTCCACGAATACATCTCGGCCAAGGACGTCGCGCAGCAGCGACTGGTGCGGCTTGACCGCCCGGGGGCGGCGACCGGGAGCTACCAGGGCGAAGACCGCTTTAGCATGAATCTCGCGAGTCCGTCGTCGACCTCATCGGCCGCCACGGCGAGTCCGCATTGCGCGACGCCCCCCACACACCCTGAGGCGATTCTCAAGGTCGTGCTGATTGGTGACTCAGGCGTTGGTAAATCCAATCTCGTACTGCGCTTTGCCAAGAACCGGTTCCAGCCCAAGAGCCAGCAAACCGTCGGGTTTGAATTTGCGACCAAATCCCTCCGTGTCGGTGAACGCCGCCTCAAGGCCCAGCTTTGGGACACCGCTGGCCAGGAGCGCTTCCAATCCCTCACTGCAGCTTATTACCGCAATGCTGTTGGAGCTATGATCGTCTATGACATCACCAATCGGGCATCGTTTGAAAACGTCGGGAAGTGGCTCGCTCAAGTCCATGAACATGCTCATGAGAGCCTTGTGATGCTGCTCGTCGGCAACAAGTGTGACCTCGCACATGTCCCCCACACCCGCGAAGTGTCGACGCTTGAAGCCGCGCGGTTCGCAGCAACTCACGGTCTCGAGTTTGTTGAGACATCGGCGCTCGATGCAACCAATGTGGTAGATGCATTCAAGCGCATCATCGTCCCTGTCGGTCGACTACTATCGCCAACACCAGCAAGTCCAGGTGCCGTCGCGAGGCTACCTCAGGGTTGGCGACGGGTGCTCTCTCGAACGAGGTAAGCACCAACATTGCGACTAGCAATATCCCACACATTAACCTTTCTTGCAGACCCGGTGAGTATTCCTACGAGAACCAGTACACGCGGGAACGCATCGCTTTTGCGCCGAAAGAAGCGGCGAAACCGTCGCAACAGAGTTTTCGACATTCAGGAACAATCGGTAGTCCGTCGCGGATCACTGTCACTCGGGAAAGCCTCCAATTGCAGCATCAAAAAGCATTCCAAGCACACGCTTCGTCATCACAGTGTGGTGCCTGTGCAGCAACTTGTGTGATTCTATGACCAACTTATCAGTCACGAAGACAAGGGGAGCGTGCGCTGTTGGTTGAGCGAGACATCCGGCCAAAGGTGCACGCTTCTCTTGCCTTCTAAGTTATTTTCATAAACAACGTTTGTGTCATTAATCCTTTCTCCCCCTCACCTTACTTCGAGGCCGCACGCTTGACCACGAAGACAGCAACAGCTGCCGCAGCCAACGCAAGCGACGCCGACAGGCACTTGCTTCCTGGCGTCAGTGCTTCCCACCGAGCGAGTGCGGCAGCGCCAATGCTCGCACGCCCTCTCCGCTCGTCCGTCGTCGACTGGATGAGCTTGGCAACGTCTGAAGCGGCGTTTTCCCGAACCACCGAGCGTGTGGGCAGATCCTCAAGCGCTTGAAGAATCGGGTGCTGAGCGATCTCGGATGGCTTTACGTCAAGCGCCTTGGAAACAACTGGGAGGAACTTGCCGTAGTGAGCTGTCCCAACTACCACAACCGCTGCATCGGGGCGGTTCGCGATGTGGTCAAACCCAAAACGCTCTGCGGCGGCGGCCCCAATCGCGCTGTGAGGGTCGAAGAGATAGTCGTGCACCTTCTTGTACTGGCTGATTGTCGCATTCACGTCCGCTTGGAGGACCGAATACGACGCCATCTCTTGTTGAGCCTTGGCGAGGAGCTCCCCAGTAATCGTGAGCTTCCCTGTCTTCTCGAAGTCTTGCATCCAACCACGAAGGACTTCGGAGTCCTCATCAGCGAGGGCGAAAAGATACCGCTCGAAGTTGCTAGATACACAGATATCCATAGACGGCGACGAGGTGTGCTGGATGTCGTGGCGATGGTATTTACCCGTCGAGAAAAAGCGATGGAGAATGTCGTTTTCGTTGGTCGCAACAATGAGCTTGGCAATGGGAACACCGAGCTTCTTGGCGTAAAAGCCAGCGAGAATATCGCCAAAGTTGCCAGTGGGGACAGAAAATGAGACTTCGTCGATTCCTTGCTCCTTGACCCGGAAGTATGCGTACACATAGTACACAATCTGGGCGAGAATTCTGGCCCAGTTGATCGAATTAACAGCACCGAGATTGTGGCGAGCCTTGAACGACGCATCTGCGAAGAGGTCTTTTACAATCGCTTGGCAATCATCAAATGTCCCCCGGATCTGGACGTTGTGGATGTTTTCGTCAAGCACCGTCGTCATCTGACGCTCTTGGATTTGGCTCACACGTCCGTGTGGGAACAGAATGAACGCCTCGATGTTCGCCTTCCCACGAAGCCCGTAAATGGCCGAGCTCCCCGTGTCGCCTGACGTCGCGCCGACGACCGTGATCGAGTGCGGTGCCTCATGCGCGGGCTTGTTGGCGTTCTTGCGCTGGAGGAAAAACTCGAACAAGTTTCCAAGAAACTGTAGCGCAATGTCCTTGAAGGCAAACGTTGGGCCATGGAACAGCTCGAGGACAAAGAGTTGATCCGTGACGCGGACAACTGGCGCGGTCTCTGCATGGCGAAACGACTGCTTGCTGTAGCTGCGACGCACGAGCTTGGCGAGCTCCGGCGTGGCAATCTCGCTCTCGGCGATGAACAGGCGCATGACGCGGACCGCCAAGTCCTGGTACGAGAGTTTGGCCCAGTCTTCGAGGGCATTGGGCGGGAGGCGCGGAAACTGGTCGGCTTCGGGCACGAGGAGCCCTCTGTCGGCGCCGAGGCCCGTGAGAACGGCCTCCTCGAACGAGAGGCCCCGAACTCCCCCGCGCGTGCTGCGATAGTGGACCATGATGAGGAGCGAGAGCGGCGAGGACTTGGTGACGAAGCGGGTGGCGGTTGGTGACGGTGGTGACCAAAACGCGAAATGAGCTAGTTGCTCCGCACAGAGCGAATGGGGTGGTGCCTGCTGGCAGTTAGTTGGATGCCAACGGCGACTGTGTCTGTGTGTGGAGCAAGAGTGATTGCGCAGTTGGCCCTGTCCCACAGCAGCCAACAGCGATCTTCTGAAGATTCTCCTGGCTGGGCAGCGCGACCTTCGGCCAAC
>JAADYI010000504.1:0-16332 GCA_023338185.1 Lagenidium sp. CBS 127285
CACCGTCTCTTGGCACTGCATCCGTGCTCACCTGCACCTGCTTCAACACACATTTGGGCATTGGGTTCCACCATTTCCAGTTCATTTCACCCAGTTGCCGCCCGCCCGCCGGCCCGCGAGTACTTGCTCCCCGCACCCGCACCACACACTCGCACGGCACCCACACGATAAGTTCCCTGGCGTCGGCTTCATTCGAGCTTTTGCGGCGCACGAGAGGGACGACGACACCGGGAGTCGATCTGCGTCTAACTCTTTCCGATGCTCCTCCACCGCCTCCGTCGATCGCTGGCCCGCGGCTGCACCAGCACCTGCACCACCAGCAGGGGCCCATGGAGCCAACGTCCGATCATCGGGAGCCACCGCCGGGCGCTGTCGACGATCATCTACAAGTCCCCGCACCCGGACATTGCGATCCCGGACCAGACCGTCTGGGACGTGGTCAAGGGCAACGTCGGCGCCTTTGGGGACCGCGATGGACTCATCTGCGGGCTGAGCCACGAGCGGCTCTCGTACCGGGACATGGTCGCCGCGGCCGAGCGACTGGCCGTGGCCCTGGCCCAGGATGGCGTCCAGCGGGGCGATGCCGTGCTCCTGCACTCGTTCAACTGCATGGAGTACCCGCTGGTGCTGCTCGGTGCGTGCGCGTGGCGCTGAGGACGGACGAACGGACGCTAACGCATTGGGTCTCGGCGAATCGTAGCTCTGGCGTCCCTCGGGGCCGTGTGTTCGACGGCCTCGCCGCTCTTCCAGGCCAAGGAGCTCGCGTACCAGATCACGGCCTCCAAGGCCAAGTTCATCATCACCCACCAGCAACTCTCGACTGTGGCCATTGAGGCTGCCGAGATGGTCGGGCTTGATCGCGATCGGATATACGCCATGGGCCAGACGGGCCCCAAGCACCTCAAATGCATCAGGTACGGATGCATGATGCGCTAGACTACTGCGCGCCCTCTCGCATGGAGCCAATGTGACGCAGTTTCCATTGTTTTCTCAATACGATGCAGCGAAGCTTCGAAGCGCGACTTCGAGGACTTTGCGTGGGAACGTGTTGATCCGACGGCGAGCATGCTCCTGCCCTTTTCGTCCGGCACGACAGGACTTCCCAAGGGCGTAGCCCTCAGCGCTCGCAATATGGTCGCCAACACCCTCCAAGTCAGCGCGATCGAGGATTACGGTGGCCACATGCTAGGGATGCTCCCATTCTTTCACATGTACGCGCTCTTCTTGATCCACGTTGCATGGTTCCAGGGCGCGGCGAATGTCGTGCTCCCGAGGTTCGAGCCCGAGAACTTCCTCAAGACCCTGGAAGCGTACAAGGTGCGAGTGAAGTGTCTGCCGCAATTGCGTCGTGGGATGGCTGGGACCAAGGCAATATGGAAATGTAGATTGGCAAGGTCAACATCGCCCCGCCGATTGCGTTGTTCCTGGCGCATGATCCGCGGGTGGATGACTATGATCTCTCGGCGACCAAGTACCTTATCTCTGCCGGCGCGCCCTTGGGGAAGGAGGTCGAGAGCCTCGTGCAAAAGCGCATTGGGGTCCAGATGAAGCAGCTCTACGGCATGACGGAGCTCTCCCCGGCGGTCAACTACACGGAGGATGGCAAGCTCAAGCCGGTACGCCCGGGACTCGTGCGATTCTTTGGCGAATTGGTGTGGCTAATACGTTGTGGCTGTGTAGGGCACGGTCGGTCGAATCGTCCCCAACACGGAACTGCGCATCAAGTGCACCAAGACGGACAAGGACCTCCCCCACAATGAGCCCGGGGAGCTGCTCTTCAGGGGCCCGCAGGTGATGATGGGCTACATCAACAACGAGGAGGCCACCAAGAAGACCATCATGGAGGACGGGTTCCTCCGGACGGGCGACATTGGCTACATCGACGAGGACGGTTTCGTGCGCATCGTCGACCGCGTCAAGGAGCTCATCAAGTACAAGGGCCATCAGGTCGCCCCGGCGGAGCTCGAGGACATTATGAACCTCCACCCGGGGATCGCGGACTCGTGCGCGGTCCGAGGGGTCGATGCCCACGGGGAGGAGATCCCCAAGGCCTACGTCGTGCTCAAGGACCCAAGCGAGCAGCCTGTGACCCCCGACGAGGTGATGGCCTTCGTCGCTGAGCGCGTGGCCCCGTACAAGAAGGTTCGCGAGGTCGAATTCATCGACGCCATCCCCAAGAGCGTCAGTGGCAAGATCCTCCGTCGGCAACTTCAGGAACGCGAGAACCGGCGCCAGGTGGACGTCCACGATGTCGCCGCGGCGTGATTTCGATTGCGCGTGGCTCGTGGGTGTGAGATGTCGGTGTGTGTTAGTGTGCGTGTGTGTGAGTCAAACCACAATTCGAATAAGTACGTTGGTCAAAACGAATCGCGAGGCGCATGCTGTGGCATCGCTTACTGGACTTGGATGTCACGGATCTCTGGATTTGGGAGCATTTTCCGGGAGATCTTGAGCTGTTGGGACTTTGATCATCCAACACATCAATTCTGTTCTGCGCATCCCTTGATGTCAAATTCTCAGATGGGTTCTCAATCCACGACGAGCCAAAACACGATAAGAATGGGGTTTTGCGCAATCCGTCTCCTTTCTCTTCATCCAATATTTTGGATTCTCTTCCAACCTTTTGACTTGCTTCCAACTTCAACAACATGGGAACGCCATCCCGAAGGTATGAAAAGTGAAAACCTGTTCCTCCGATTGGCGGAACAAAAACCTGGATGAAAGAACAACACCAGAATTGCCCCAGCACAATAGGATCATTCAAGCGGACCAGCACCAGCAAACTGTTCTTCACAGTGCGCGCATCATCGTCCTGCCGCCGCACTCGCCAACTTCAGGACCAGGTCCCAAGAGCGCATGCACACCAAGACGCCACCTGCGCACACATCAATAATCGCGAACATGCCGCTCCTGCTCCGACGATGGCGGCCCATGGCGAGCACCATCACCGCCCCCCGGACCCGTGGCCGCGTCGGCCATGGGCCCCGGGCGGCGATGTCGACGATCATCTTCAAGTCCCTGCATCCGGACATTGCGATCCCCGAGGACCAGACGATCTGGGACATCATCGAGGGCAACGTCCCGCGCATTGGCGAGCGCCCGGCGCTGATCTGCGGCCTGAGCAACGACACACTCTCGTACCGGGACCTCCATGCCTCGGCGCGGCGGATCGCGGCGGCGCTGGCCGCGGATGGGGTCCAGGCAGGGGATGTACGTGCTCGTCATGGGGGCGGGGTCCCTCTAGCTCCCTTCGGCCCCTGGGCCAGTGTCAGCGTGACATGACCAGCCGAGTGACCGGGCGTTGGGCAATGGCGCTCTAGGTGGTCCTCGTGCATGCGTTCAACTGCATGGAGTATCCGCTCATCATCTTTGGTACGAGCGCGACGTGGTTGTGGTGACGGGCGCCGAGTAAGGCATCACTGTAATCATGCTCGACGTATGCTGGCGTTCTGCAGCACTGACGTCTCTTGGCGCCGTGTGCTCAAGTGTATCGCCGCTGTTCAACGCCGAGGAGCTCGCGCTTCAGGCAAAGATTGCCAAGGTATTTCCCCTTTGCTTGTGCGATCGCACAATCACCGGGCTGATAAGCATCTTGCATGCCTGTCAGGCCAAATTCATCATCACGCACCGACACGTCGAGGACATTGCCCTCGATGCCGCCGAGATCATCGGAATTGACACGAAGAATATGTACACGGTCGGTCGTTCGGACAACCCCAAGCGTCTCAAGTGCATCAGGTGAGTATTGATCTCATCCCCTGCTTGTTGCGACTGGGTCTTGACGTTTGACTCGATTCATGGTCTGTAGTGAAGCATCGAAGCGCGAGTTTGATGATTACTTTCCCTCCCGACGCGTGGATCCGGGGCAAAACGTGCTGCTGCCCTTTTCCAGTGGTACGACGGGGCTCCCAAAGGGTGTTGCCCTGAGCGCGCGCAACATCCTCGCCAACACGCTCCAAGTGAGCAGTGTCGAGCGCTTCAACGGGCCCATTCTTTCAATGTTGCCATTCTTTCACATTTACGCAACGCTCCTCGCGCACATGGCCGTGTACCAAGGCGTCCCCAATGTCATCCTCCCACGGTTTGAGCCGGAGACATTCCTCACAGCACTGGAAAAATACCAGGTGGGTCTACAGCCAACACTGACATCCACATCGGACTGCTTCGCAATGGAGATTGACATTTTCCTCAATGGGATAGATCGAAAAAGCCCACGTTGCCCCACCAACAGTGTTGTTCCTTGCGCACGACTCGCGCGTCGATGAGTACGATCTCTCAGCGACCAAGTACCTCATCTCCGGAGGGGCACCACTGGGCGAGGAAGTCGAACGGCTTGTGCAGCAACGTCTTGGAGTTCAAATGAAGCAGATTTATGGCATGACTGAGTTGTCGCCATCAGTCAACTACTCGGAGGACTCACACCGCAAACCAGTACGTGCTGGTTGTTGCAGTAGGTTTGGGCTGCGAGATGAATCATCGTATTGACAAAGCTCGTTCTATCATCAGGGCAGCGTCGGACGTCTAATTCCCAACACGGAACTTCGAATCAAATGCACCAAGACGGACTTGGACTTGCCACGGAACGAACCAGGGGAGCTCCTCTTTCGCGGACCGCAAGTCATGATGGGCTACTTTAACAACGACGAAGCTACTCGACAAACGATCATGGCCGATGGATTTCTTCGTACGGGGGATATCGGCTACATTGATGAGGATGGTTTTGTTCGGATCATCGACCGCGTCAAGGAGCTCATCAAGTATAAGGGTCACCAGGTTGCTCCCGCTGAACTCGAGGACATCTTGAATCATCACCCGGCGATTGCCGATTCCTGTGCTGTCCGGGGATTTGATGGTGACGGCGCGGAAATCCCCAAGGCCTACGTCGTGCTGAAGGATCCGAGTGATCCACTGACCACCGAGGAGGTGATGGCATTTGTCGCCGAGCGCGTGGCCCCCTACAAGAAGGTCCGCGAGGTGGAATTCATTGACGTCATCCCCAAAAGCATGAGCGGGAAGATTCTCCGTCGTCAGCTCCAGGATCGCGAGAACCAGCGTCTGCACCAAGTGCAACACCAGCAGCAATCGGCAGCCGCGTGAGTGCGTGGAGCAGTGCTGAGGTGTGGATTGCGTCGTCGGTGTGATCAATTGCTGGTCGTGTCATCAAGTAATCAAAGTCATGTCAAACCCATGGGACATCTCCGCAGTTCATTCGTGATTCGATGATGAAGCGGCTCGATTATCGGATTAGCCTCTGTTCTCATCTGCCTATGTCAATAAATACAGGTACAGTGGCAGTGCGGCGTATGTGTCAATGTGGTGAACCGTAGAGGCTGCGAAAAGGTTCATTCGTGATTCCTTGGGCACCTGACGTACTTTGATCATCGATCAGCTGAGCCAAGAAGTTGCTGACATCCGCAGTTCACAGTCGTCTTGTAAACAATTTGCATTTGCCATGCCGGTGCATCATACATCCACGTATGATCTCTGGCTCCGTCAACACGTAGGCAACTTCAAGCTTTTTTTAACATGACACGGTCGACGTCATCATTCCACGACCAGAAAATCGAGAACAGAAATGCCCAACAACAAAAATGTCATGAATCACGTTACAAATTTGAGGCACTGGCGAACAAACGTACATCCATATCCGTTATTGAGGTTTTGAGAAAACGCAGTTGAAGTCAAATTTAGTACAACGTGGTACTACGTAAAATCTAGCACAATGTAAGGGACCAGTGATTCGTGATTTTTTATTTCTATATTCTATATGAGCACGAGAATTAGGCGTTTGGATCTCTACCGTTTGAGTAACCTTCCCTATGATCGAGGAATGTGCCTGGGCGGATGCAAAGCATCCCCCATCCTCCTCCCCCACATCGGCTCCGCTGTTGAGGAGGCTGTTCGACGGACTGCACCACAGAACACAACTAACCGGCCACTCGGCAAATTGATCTCCGCTTCCCCTCCAACACACTCGCCATGCTCATCTCGACGCTCCGCCGCCAGCTCCAAGGTGCCGTCGTCGGCCGACGGGGGCTCGCAATGGTCGCCGCCACGACGGACCCGATTGTCTTTCGCTCGCCGCACCCGGAGCTGCCGATCCCCCGCCAGACCATGTGGGACATCGTCACGGAGCGCCTCCCGGAGATCGCGCACCGGGACGCGCTCATCTGCGGGCTCAGCCACGAGCGCGTGACGTTCCAGGAGCTCCACGATGCCGCCAAGCGCTTGGCCACGGCCTTCGCCGACGATGGGATCAAGCGCGGGGACGTACGTGAGTTTGGATGCGCCCGATTGACCCAGGGCTTGTGGCTGAGGCACTGTTTGTGCAGGTCGTCCTCGTGCACTCGATCAACTGCATGGAGTACACGCCGGTCTTCCTCGGTGCGTGCTTCAGTTGAAGCAGCGGCTGGTGGGCGCGGCCGTTGACGGTGGGGTGGTGGCTGATGACGCTGCCAATTGCACTGTCTTTGATTGGCAGCCCTCAATGCCCTCGGGGCCGTGATGTCGACGTCCTCGCCCATGTTTAACTCCCAGGAACTCGCCCAGCAGGCGCGTGCGGCCAAGGTGCGAAATGGCAATGGCATGCAACAACTCAAGACTGCTTTGTGTTGTTCCGACTGATGCCATCGTGTCCACTGCCAAGTAGGCCAAGGCGATCATTGCCCATCGCGCCTTGGAGAAGGTGGCGATCGAGGCCGCGGAGCTCAATGGCCTTGACAAGTCGCGGATCTACACGATGGGGGCGTCCCCCGAACCAAAGCGTGTCAAGTGCATCAAGTGCGTTTTGTGGTCCATCTCTCGAGAATCCCCATCACGCGCCGAATGCTCACGTGCTTTTTGTGTGTGTGTGTGTGTTTCTTCTCAACAGCGAGGCCGCCAAGCGGGATTTTGAGGGCTTCCGGTTCGAGCCCATCGACCCCGAGCACAATCTCTATCTGCCCTTCTCATCGGGGACGACGGGGCTCCCCAAGGGCGTGGCCCTCAATGGTCGGAACATGGTCGCCAACACGATCCAGGTCTCCCACGTCGAGGACTATGGCGACCACATGCTCGGGATGCTCCCGTTTTTCCATATCTACGCGCTCCTCCTCGTCCACGTGGCCCTGTACCAGGGAGCGGCGAACGTCATCCTGCCCAAGTTTGAACCCGAGTCGTTTCTCACTGCGCTCTCCAAGTACAAGGTGCGTTCCTTGCATCACAACAGACGCGCGGCTCACTGGGGGCGACGTGTTTGATGCTCACAACGTTGTCTTGTGGGGCTCGCACGCACGTGTTGGGCAGATCGAGAAGGCCAACATTGCCCCACCCGTGGCGCTCTTCCTCGCTCACCACCCGCTCGTTGACAAGTACGATCTCTCGGCGACCAAGTTCCTGGTCTCGGGTGGGGCCCCCATGGGGAAGGAGGTCGAGCAGCTCGTCTCCAAGCGCCTGAATGTCAAGGTCAAGCAGGCGTATGGGATGACCGAGGCCTCACCGGCGGTCAACTACACGGAGGACGACCAGCATCGCATCGTACGTGGACCCCGTGTCTTGGTCCTTGGTCATCTCGAGTCGCTGAGCTCATGTTTTCTTCTGTGATTGTGCAGGGGAGCGTCGGTCGGATCGTCCCCAACACGGAGCTCCGGGTCAAGTGCACGGCCACGGACCGGGATCTCCCGGCCAACGCCCCCGGGGAGCTCCTCTACCGGGGGCCGCAGGTGATGATGGGCTACCTGGACAACCACGAGGCCACGCGCAAGACCATCACCCCCGACGGCTTCCTCCGGACCGGGGACATTGGCTACATCGACGACGAGGGCTTTGTCTTTGTCGTCGACCGCGTCAAGGAGCTCATCAAGTACAAGGGCCACCAGGTCGCCCCCGCGGAGCTCGAGGACCTCCTCAACCTCCACCCGGAGATCTCGGACTCGTGCGCGGTCCGGGGCTACGACGCCCACGGGGAGGAGATCCCCAAGGCCTACGTCGTGCTCAAGGACCCGCACAACCCCACGGGACTCACCCCCGAGGCCGTGATGGCCTTTGTCGCCGACAAGATCGCCCCGTTCAAGAAGGTCCGCGAGGTCGAGTTCATCGACGCCATCCCCAAGAGCATGAGCGGCAAGATCCTCCGCCGGCAGCTCCAGGCGCGCGAGAGCAAGCGCCACGAGCGGAAGTGAGGCAGAAGCTGGGCATGCAGTACACGATCCAGGATGGCCCGTAATCAGATTGCGGCCGAGTGTTCTCACCGATATGTGGACCACACGAATACATGCTAGAATAGGACAGGTTATCCTAAATATATGGCCCATTTCGGATGTTCCGTCAACATTTAGGTGTGTACACAAGCGTTATCATCTTGCCCTGCAGTTGTCGAGAATGGCCGAAACCACGGACATGACGCCAATGGCGGCGACGTTTGCGTTCTCCGATGACGAGCTCCTGGACGCGCTGACGACGATCGACGACGTCAGTGTCGGGACCCTCAATGACAAGACCGCGGCCGTGATGGCGGCGGCGGCGGCGATTCCACCATCGGCCGCCGAGTTCTCGCTCGCGACGCCCCACAACACGATGCTCTTGCTCCAGCACCTCGACCGCACGGGGCCCTACGCCACCGCGGTCAGCACCGAGTCGTTGGTGACGACAACGGCGACGCCTAGTGCGTTCGCATTGGAGCCACACGATGATACACTGCCGCTCGCTCCCGCGGATGCCGACGGGACTGCAGGAGGGGACGTGATCCTGGACGATGAGACCGCCTCGACGACCGGAAGCTCCCGCATAGGCGACGACGACGACGACGATGGGGACAGCGATAGTCGCCCGGGCGGGACGACGTCGAGGTGCGCGTCCATATCGGCGTCCGCGCCGCCCAAGCCCAGTCGCAAGCGCCGCAAGCACGAGCTCGATGCCATGCGCGCGTTGGCCTCGAGCCTCGAGGCCCAGCTCGCGGGGCTCCGCCAGAAGCACCACCAGCCCGAGCAGCCCGGGGCCAATCTCTTCTGGAAGCGCGTCGCCGAGCAGTTGCTCCTCGACCGCCAGCGGGCGTCGACTGAGAACGCCCGGCTCCGAGACATCTTCCAGGACCAGGCCAAGGTCCTCAAGTCGGTGCAGCGGACGCTGCTCAAGAGCCCCGACCTCGCGGTACGTCCAGCGTTTGCACGGCATGCACACTTGTTGTTGTTTGACAATTTGGACGTGCGGTGCTGTGCGGTTTCGTGATTTATGGAAACGTAGAAGCTCGGCGTCCAGGAGCCCGCGGCCCCGGCGGTGATCGAGGACATCGCCCCGCCGGACATCTACAGCAAGCTCTTCCAAGAGGTCGCGACGGCGTACCCGAGCACCGAGACGGTGTTTGAGAAGGCGGGGATCCTCCAGGCCAGCGACAACTCGCGACGCGTCAACATGGATGTCCAGACGACCGACGGGCGGAGTGTCATGTGTATGCAGGTCGCCGAGAGCCGTACGCTGCCATTTGACGTCTCCACCGTCGGTGAGGGCGTGTGGCAGTTCCTCGCGAATTCGACCTGCTCTGGTGACGGCAATGAGAATTTCCAGCGGGTAAAACGACATCGAGAGACTGGAGATTGGGCGTTGTTAGTTGACTAACGCCGTTCGTCTCTCGATCGTGGCGTTAGCTCTTCAAGGCCCGGGGGAATGACGTGTTTGGGGTCTGCAAGATCGGCTGCTCATTGGGACTCTTCACGCTGAGCGCTGACGTCGCCGTGCGGAGGTACATTGACGGGAACCGCCTGACGTACGTCTGGGAATGCCAAGGGCGCTGCGACAACGATCCGTGTCCGTCCGCGTCGTTCCGGCTACAAGAAAAGGGATGGTCAGTGTGGCGTGCGAAGACGAACCTTCGGTCTGCGTTTGCGATGTCCTGTGGCGCGTAGTTGACGAGGTTTGTTCGTTGCAGGGTCGTCTTTGAGCCCTCGCCGACAGACCCATCGAACAAGTCGGTGTTTCGCTCGTGTGTCCAGTTCATCCCGCAGCCGATGAAGCCCAATGAGGAACTCGGGAGCGCGGCCAAGGACATTGGCCTGGCGACCGAGGTCGCGCTGTCGGTCTACGAGCGGACCATCGGCCACATTTACGAGAGCGTCCTTGGGGAGCTCATGGGCGAGATGTCCATCTCAACGTGATGCGTTTTTGTAGCTCGTTCATTGAAACAATCCATGTGTGAATGGGAAATGCCGTAACTTCGTTGCTCAGAGTATTATTGCAAATACGAGCGCCGCCCACGGAAGACACCGGCGGTGAGCTTCCCAAGGGCACTCGCCTCCATTGAGTCAGTCATTCGTCCATTCATGAAACAATGTTGACCCAAATTTGTATGGATCCCTATCAATTTGCCAAAACTAGGTGACTCGCCGACGTCGGTAGACGATCTCGTTGAATGCATTCACCTGACGGTCTCACCTTGATCTGGCATAATTGTTCATAAACTTCATGTGGCCGCAATATTATTTCGAACCACCACCACACTGTTGGCTCTCTCTCTCTTTCTCTTGGCGATTGCGACGCCCTCCGCGGCGCCCGCTCGTGTCGTTTTCTTGCTGTTGGGGCGCTCGCCACTGTTGACTCAGTCGCCGTCTACCAGATCACGTGGAACTCGGCGAGACCGAATCGTAGTTCTCCCCCACTGTCGCGAGCTGTGTCGTCGCTTGTCACCCCACGTTGGAAAGTCGCACATGACAACGCCGGCATCGCTGTTTGGTGAATGGGGGGCGGAGGACTACGACTTGACTGAAGCCGAGGTCCTGGATACCCTCGAGATCGTCGTCGCGGCCCACGTCACCCAGGGCCACTCGAGCGCAGACCACGGGGGCGTCCCCGGGAAATCGCCTGATCTCGAAGCGTCGTCACTCGCGGATGCCGAGTGCGACGCCGGGGCGTCGTCGTCAACCTCTTCGTCGATCTCATCGACAGTTGCGGGAGCGTCCCAACCGGCGGCGACGGCGCGGAAGGCCCCGTCATCGACGTCGATCTCACGGTTTTACCAAAATCGTCAAAAGCAGGAGCTCCAGTACCTCAAGACCAAGGTGCGCGAGCTCGAGCGCCAGCTTGCCCTGCTCGAGCGGGAGCGAGATGCTCACAAGACACCCTCAATTTGGCAGCGCGTGGCCCAGCAGCAGTCCCTTGAACGGCAAAAGTCTTTGAGCGAGAACACGCGACTCAAGGCTTCGGTCGAGGAGCAACTGCGCTTCGCCTCGACCCTCGAGAAGATTCTGCGCAAGCGTCCCCGACTCTCGGTGCCCCAGCATCGCAGTGCGCGTCCGCGCAGAGTGGGCAAAGGCCAGTCCCACCAGAGCTTGTATGAGGATCTCAGCATTGCGGCAGACCGCGAGTATCGGCGGATGGGCGAGGTATTAGATGCCGCTGGAGTGTTTGCGATCTCCGGCGACCACCGTGCACTGGCAATCCGCACTGGAGATGAGGGCCTTGGAGGCCGGGGCGTGGCGTCTCTTGGGGCTGATCTCCGTGTCGAGAAGCTCTTGGTGCGACGGTATCCGTTTCCAGTTCACGCCGTCGGACGGGAGCTTTGGAAGTTTCTCTCGTATGCCAGCAACCTCGAAAGCGACGGAGTGGAACGGGTGCGCGATCACTGTTGGGCTTTGATTGTTCACGCTGAACTCGTAAGTCGGTGATTGACGTATTTTAGCTGACTCCGTGATCAGAATGTGGATCTGACAGACGACTCGCTCCTCGCGACGACCAGCGTCCAGTTTCCCGTTGGAGACGGTGTGTGCTGCCTCAGAGCGACGGCGTTGCTGCGGCAGTATGTCCAGGAAGATCAATTCAACATCGTTTGGATCTCCGATGGCGAGTGCGAGCCAAAACACTCAACGGCCAACACGTTCAAGTTGGATGAAGTCGGATGGTGCGTACGAAGTGTTGGACTACCTACCGGTAGTGACGACGACCACCTAGCTGACGCTTGTGATCTCGCCATGCCTCAACAGGGTCACCATTCGGCCGTCGACGGACGATCCGGCGATGTCTACGAGCTGGACGTTTGGGATCTCCACACCGTCGTTCTCTGAACGTGTGCTTCGCACAAGCTCGCCACCTCAGGGAAGATCGGGCGTTGCGGATTCACCAACCGATGGTGTCACGCCTGCTCCAGTCGAGAATGCCGAAGAAATAGGGATCTTGACGGAGCTCTTGGGATCAGTCTACGCACGGAGCGAGATCCAAATGCAGGCGGCAATAGAGAATGCACTCATGAACCGTCATCTCGAGGGTAAAGAAATCACCAGCTAGATGGAAGTTTCTCGAGTTCTGCAAAGGATGCACACTTTTATTGCTGGACCTGTAGCTGGCGCAGTTGTGCGACCATCTCTTCCGTCATGGTCGCATCTTTGAGTTTGGTATACAGCTTGGCCTGCAAAGTCGGTCAATGGGCCATTAGAGTGCGTATACTTCCCGCGACTGCGGGTGTTTGATAATACTAACCAGCGATTTGAGGGTCTCCCGGGACTGCGGTTCGATGGCCAACGCCGTCTGGAGATGATACTCGGCGTCTTCATACGATCTCTCTCGGGCAAAGCACTCGCCAAGTTTCCGTAGCACCATGGCGCGGTCAGCCGGCGAGCATCGTGGATTCACTCGCAAGAGTTCTTTCAACCTGCCACGACGATGATGGTGTGCTCAGTTGACAAAAGAGCGCATGGTTGCGAGTTGCCCAGGGGTTCCTCACCATGCAATCGCGCCAGCAAACTTGTTCGCGTTGAAGTCTTTGCTGTACAGGTCGAAGCAGAGCGACCAGATCACGGCCATGGCTTGATCAGTCGTCTCTTGGCTCTTGCACACTTGTCGTGCGTATCCCAGCAGCTTGCGAATATCCTGTTGCCGCATCGTTCATCAATCCAACGCGCTCCTCGTCCAGTTCGGTGGTGACACAAATCATACGCTGTCGTTGTACTTGCCCAGACTGGCCCGAGCCAGGTCGACAAAGTACACATAATCCTCGTTGCTGTCTCGTAGCGCGGCCTCGAGGTGCTCGGCGGCGGCGGTCATGGCATCGTGCTCGGAGGGAAGAAAGGGAAACGCCCGCTCGGCAGCAGGGAGGATCTGAAGATCCTCGTCGTGGACCGGGCGCTTCTTCCAGATGAGCTTTTTGCAGCCTGTGAGCTTGATCGTGCCGTCGTAGAGCTGGAAAAACTCGGTCGGCATCGGGACGTCGTGCATGAAATCGATGTGATTATCTTCCATCTGGAAGAGCCCATACAAGCTCTTGTGGACAAAGATCCCATTGAATGTCGTCGTACTCACGAGCTCATAGCCCTTGCGCTTGCCGAGCTCGATGAGCGCCGCAAGGGACGAGCCGTGGTAGATGTTGGTGCTTCGGGCCTGCACGTAGAGGACATTGTTGGGGATCGTCGGGTTGAACTCGATGACGACGACCTTGGGCGTGTAGGCCTCGAGGCCGTCCCAGATGTGATAATCGGCGCCATCGACGTCAATGGACATGAGATCCACGTCCACCGGGAGCTCGGGGCGGGCCCTCGCGAGCAGCGTATCGAGTCGGTTGGGGCCCTCGAGCTCGACAAAGCTGTTGACGCACGTGACGTTGGGATGGTCTCGGTAGAGTGCCTCCATCTCCGCCACGCGCCGAGCATCGGCCTCGATGAGCACCCCGGACCAGCGCTCGGGCTGGTCGTGGAGCAGCGCGTATGTGTTGCTCAGGTGCTTGCCATCCCAGGCCCCAAACTCGACGCACCAGCGTCGCGAGCGCGTCGGCTCGTGCTCGTCCAGGAGCCGGAAGACCTGCGCCAGGACGCCGTCCTCGCCGCCCTGGGACGTGACGTTGTAGGCGTGACGGATGAGCCAGTCGTGGCGCTTGAGCTTGACCGGCGGGCGGCGCTCGAGCCGAGCGGCCATGATCTTGGTGGTGCTGCCTGTCGAGACTTGGCGCGAATGGCGAGTATGAATCTGAGACGTGTGGGGAACGACCGTGGTGTGGCCCACACCAAAATCGAACAAGCGTCTGCTGATGGTTTGAAGTTTGCGAGAATTCGGTTGCGAGACAAATGAATACTATTGAGCAATTCACGACCAGTGTGTCCGTCAATCGAATGCCCCCGTTGCTGTATTCAATAAAAAAAAACGACCACCGCAGGAGGTTGTGCCACCACGATACATCACGAATGTGCAACAACAGCAGATGAAAAACAAAACCACACGACGAGGACAACGCGCCGAGTCCTCTCATTTCCGAGTCTTGTCGTTAGTCGTTGGACATGGACATGCTCGCGAGCATGAGCATCAGCGTGATGTAGTTCTGGATCTTCTCCTTGATCATGAGCATGATCGCCGACGACAGCGCTCCCTGGAGACAGCAAAAAATTTTGTTAGGCGTGTCATGAACAAACAATAAGTTCACATGCCCAACTTGCCTTGGTGAGTTCGGGGGTGAGGCCACGGTACAATGCAAGCGGGCCCTCCTCCTTGTACACGCGCTGGAGCGTGCTGACGATCCCATCGGGCTTCTCCTCAGCCCGGATCATCGTCCGCCCCTCCTCCAGCTCCCCGGGCGTGGCCGGAGCGACCTTCTTTTGCTTGTTCTTGGTCTGCAAGAGCACCTTGGCGCGAATGTACGGGAAGAGCAAGAGCGTCGCGATCGAGCGGGCAATCGCCCCGAGGAGGAATGCCTGAGACAACCCCAAACCCAATCACCCACCGGGTAAGTCCACGATACACACAACACGAGGGGCCGACCGCACCTCGAGCGCCGAGAGGGACTTGGCGGCGTCCTTGGACCGGCGGAGGTACATCTCCTTGACGCGCTCAAAGACCGTGTACTGAATCGCCGGCTGGAGGCAGAGCACGAAATACGCCTGGAAGCCCTTGTAGAAGCCCTGGAGGCCGCTGTCCCGGAAGACCCGCTGGGCGATCTGGAGGATGGCCCCCGAGCCCCCGCCGGTCTGGAGCCGCGTCGCGATGACCTCCATCGGGAGCGTCACGGGCAGGTGCACAAACTCACTGAGGTAGCCGATGCCGAGGTTGGTGATCGTCCCGATGCCCCGGCCATCCGGGGGGGCCACGACCTGGGCCAGGAGCGTGTAGGCGTAAAAGTAGAGAAACTTGGAGACCGTCGACTCGGCGGCCTTGTACTGGTAGCCCCGGTAGAGGGACCGGAGGATCGTCACGGCGTCCCGATGCCGCTTGTCACTCGGTTGTTTGGCTCCACCACCATCGTCGGTGGTGGTGACACTGTCCTCGTCGAAGAGCGAGCCCCCCGATTGCAGGCGGGTCTTGATCGTGTCCAATGGGTAGAGGATGCTCGTGGCCATGAAGCCCCCGACACCCGCGGCCGACGCGGCGGCGAGCATCTGCATGGGCTTGCTCAGGGCCATGGTCCGTTTGAAAGTCGTCTCGTTAGTGGTCGCGTGCACGGTGCGTGCGTGCTGTTGCTTGCTTGGACAAAGGTCGGCGGGCGAGCGGTGTGCTCACGGAGCTCTTGGAAGCGGCGTTTGCGCGGATGTTGATTCCGATCCAGCAGCCGTTTGAACGCAGATGCTGATGGGGAGCCAAACGTAACCCATTGGGGATTGGTCGAAAATAAAATGTGGATACAAGATGGAGTTCGAGTAAAACTAGGCTAAATGAAGAGAGCTAGTATGTCTGGACGAACAAAGTTGATTCTTTGGACTAATATAAAAATTAACAAATTGAAGGCCATGGTCCCACTGTTTACGCCCTCTTCTGAGACGACTCTGATGATGATTGCGCTCCCCCTCTCATAGGAGCTTTTGGGTCTTCTTGCCTTGCGGATGCGGATGATGATAACACGGGTCGTCGACATCGTGAATGCGGATGGTCTGGAGGCCAAAGGGGGCGCCGACGATCTCCGCGGCCTTCTTTTGCTGCTCAGCGCGGACAAATTGCATGAACACGGGACCGTGGTAGGCCCCGATGGCCGAGAGGAGGTGCCACCACGCGTGGCCTTGGGGATTCACCGGCAGCCGCCGGAGCTGGGGACAGAAGTGATAATCGAGCATCCAGCAGCCAAAACCCCCGAGCGTGGTGAGGAGGAATGACCGCGCGACGGCCCGGGCTCGGGGATTGCGCACGGTGGCGTAGTGTCCGCACAGCCGGAAGAGGCAGAGGAACCCAAGAATGGCGAAGAAGAGCTGGAAGACCAGCGTGAAGTGATAAATTCCATGGAGGATCGCGAAGCCAACGCCAACGCAGGTGAGAAGTCCCACGACGTACTCCTGGCGCACGCCTGTCGACCGGATCTCGTCGTCGTAGACTATATAGAGCCTGAATGTGGCACGTGGGGCCGTGAGCGTGCTACGGGAAGTGCGCATTAAAACCATGGACGATGTCTTCGCCCACTTA
>JAADYI010000505.1:0-16297 GCA_023338185.1 Lagenidium sp. CBS 127285
CACGACACGAGCGCCATCAGCGTCGTCGGTCGCCAGTCGAAGAAGTCGCAGACGCTCCAGTGGATGATCGTGAGTTGCACCGAGAGGTAGAGAAAGTCGAAGGACGTGACGAGGGACAGCAGCAGTTGCCGCTGGTAGAGGACGGCAAACGTGCCGCAGTAGACTGTTGTCAGGAAGAGTGCGAGGACTTGCACATACCAGTCCTTGTTGGCACCGTCGCTGGTTGTCGTGAGTCGCTGAGGCTGAGGTTGCTGAGTACCGCGATGCAGAGCGCGCACGCAACCGACCATGCTAAGGGCCGCTGCTGCGAGACCGAGACCATGGAAAGCCATCCACGAGGCGATGCCAATGGGACGGGGCTGGCGAAAGGGGAACGGTCCGATCGTCCGCCGGACGTCGACGTTGGGCAGGATCTGCACACAGCGCATGGACTGAATGTGCAGTGGCGTTGGCCTCGGGATGTTTTCGACGGTCCTGTCTCGCTCACGAGCAGGCGTCTTCTTGGACATCACGCGCTGGAGCGGCCGCATGCGGAGCGAGCAGCGGTAGGTCACGCACTCCATGGTCGATCGCGCGTGCTGACGTCGGCGAGTCCCTCGCTTCCGCAAGACATTGCGGAGCATCATGGCGGTGAGCGAGGCAAAGCCACTGGTGACCACGGCATCCGCCGGGAGGACGTGGGTCTGGTATCGCAGGAGGGCGTAGTCCCGACGCTCGGGGATGAGGCGGAGGTTGAGGAGCCCGAGGAAGACAAGCGTGGCCACGAGCGCGAAGACGCTCGAGACGAGGAGCCGGCGCATGGCCCGGAGGTTGGCGTCGTGGAGCACGTTCGGCAGGTACGAGAACGACGTGGCGAGGACGAGGACGACGCGCGTGTCCCGAAACTGCCGCGCCAACGTCGCAAAGGTGATGGCATTGAGCACGAGGAAGAACCAGCAGTCGTAGGTGCCGAGGAGCAGGCGGACGACGTGGTAGCGCAGCGCGAGGATCCCGGCGATCGGCGCCTGGGCCTCGAGGATCGTCGCAACGAGCCCCAGGGGCACGGCCCCGGGTCCCCGGACGAGCATCGCGACGGGGACGAGCAGCGAGCCGACGGCGAAGGACCAGCCGATGAACCGCTGGTGGCGGAGCCAGCGGTTGACGATCGCGACGCCCCGGGGCCCGAGGAAGCGCGTCTTGATCGAGAGCGAGAGGTCGAGCACGGGGAGGGGCGCCGCGGGGACGGCCTCGTAGAGCCACCACGGAGGCGGGATCGTCGAGGGGGACGACGGCGGCGATCGAGGCACGGGCGGAGGTCGCGGCGAGGAAGGTGGACGGGGCTGGGATCGCGTGCGGCGCGGCCCCGCCGATGCCACGGGGACGATGGTCGTGGTCATCCCCGATGTTCATCGTCCTGCAATCAGCGTGATCGTGTTCATCGTTGTCGTAATAAAGTGCAGAGTGAAGCGGCGTAAATTTGAAACAGAAAACCCAGTTTCAATTAGAGGGGTCCACGCTACTTCAACATAACCTCCAATCCTCGATACCCGAGTCCAGGATCTGTTCTACCAAGTTGAAGTCCCCTTCGCCCAAGGGTGTTCCCCCCCGTTTGGGGTTTTTGTTCTCCGCCGTCATCAACAATCACATCTCGCCATCAACGCAACGCACCCAGGCCCAACGCCGTAGGCGATCGAGATTGAGCATGGCAGAGACGACGACGACGACGACGACACTCGAATACGCGGCCCCAGTGCCTTGCACACAGCTCGCGAGCGCCCTGGGGACACCCCAGTCGACGTGGACCACGGCCCTGGCCCCGCGAAGCAGCAACGACGCCACCGCCGACCACCGCGAAAACGGTTGCGCCATGCGACTGTCGGTGGCGCACGATGGTCCCGGCGCCGCGGTGGCGCTCGTCGAGGACGTCGAGAGCGAACTCCGACGCGCGGTTGTGACCCAGCTCCGCAGTCCCGATGGCACCCGCCCTGAGCTCGCGCTAGCGCGTGTGGGGCTTGGGATCGACGATCCGGTGGCTCACCACCATCGCCGGTACGCTATCGATCTCACATCGGCGGCGGCCACTCTCGATGGGGAACGACCCCCTTCAAGCGAGATGATCCTCCACGGGACTGCGTGCGATCACGTCGCTGGCAAGGCCCTCGCCCACGAGATCCTCCCGGAGGCCACGGTCCGCGTCGTCGCGGGGGACCTCACGACTGTCGACTGCGTCATGGAACTCAACGTTGCCACCACCGGACCGCGCTTGGCGTCCGCTCGCGACGCCGCCGCCTTCCTCGAGGGCATTGACGAACGCCTCACGCACGCAAATGCTGCCTTGGGGAACGTGTCGATGCAGTTTTATGCCCCCAATGAGGCGCCGCTTCTTCTCGCCGCAAGAGGGACAAGCACCAGCGCCAGCAACGTGAACGCCCCAAGCAAGCAGGTCACGCTGGGGATCCTCTCGGGGGCGATGCTGCTGTGCGCGATGCTGTTTGCGGTGGTCTTTCAGAAGAAACGCCACGAGCTCCAGTGCCAGGAGCGTTACGATAACGCCAGTCGCGCGGCGCAGATCCGCCGGGTGTCGTACCGCATGAGCTACGAGCCTGTTGCCAAGCACGATTTCCTCGCCGACCAGGAGGAGGAGGAGAAGGACGGGCTGCTGTGAGTCGCGCCGTCGGGGTAAGGCATCGAGATCGTGAGCCTTTAGCGATCTCGCGGGTTTTGTGATTTTTTGTTGTCATCAAATTCATTTATGAGAAGAACGACGGGCGCCTCCGCTTTCCATTGCTCGTTCTCATCGTTTATGAGATCTCCAGTGCAACTGCCTCGGCCGTCAGTGCGCTGTCCACATCCTCTGGGGTCGTGCTATGTTTCCTTTCGACAGCGGATGACGCACGAATTTGCTTGATCGTGATTCCTGACTGCATGACCTGGACAATGTGCATGGCCGCCGCGCTGCTGTATGGTGATTGACACACTGCGAGCTCGGTCTTCTTCATCTCGGCATCATCGTCGTCTCCGTGGCCGTGGCGACTTGTGTGGACGGTGACGACTCGATCTGGTTGCTGGCCCTGTGCGGTGACGATCAGCCGCGGCGTATGCTTGGCCACCAACTCCACGTAGCGCTTTCGCACTGCCGCGGGGAGCCAGCCCTCTGGTGTGTCGTCCGCTATGCCCTGATTGTTCGTGGGCATGAGATGCGGTGGCAGCTCTGGGCCCTGGCGAAGTTGGTGAAAGGCATGAGCGGAGAAGACAATCGTGTCGCGTGCGCAGAGTTTGCCGTAGTCGAGTTCTCGTGCGAGCCACTCTGCGGATGTTGGAAAATAAATGACCAAATCACCAGAAACCGAGCCACCCCCGGCACTAACCTTCTTGGATCGCGGCCGCCTCGGAGTGGTCACCGGACGACGCCAGAATGGAGGAGTTCACGACGATAAACTTGACACCTCCATACCTGCCCCGCATCCAATGCGATCAATCAGGCGTGTCTCTCTTCCTTGTCCCCCCGCAAGCACGCCGTAGCACTCACCAGAAGCTATAGTGATCGTCACCAAAGTGCGTTTGATAGTCGACCATCGTAGAAACTGACTTCGTCCCTGGGACAAAAACCTGAGGAGCGCAAACAAATGAATGGGTCAGGCGAACAAATGCGACTCGGCTGGAATGCTGCGTGACAACGCACCAATTTGATCTCCGGATGGATCTCATTGAGCAGATTGCGGAAGGCGTCGACTTGAGCGCCGTGATACGTTTGGCCGCTCCGTGCATGGACGAAATCGCCAACAATGGCAACGAACGCAGGGTGCTGGTCGTTGATGAGCACGATCGCCCTCCGGAAATCCTGTTCTTCTTTGGACCACGTCGAACCTCCTCCTCCGTCTTGCTCTTGTTCAGCTGCATCACGTCCAAGGCAGGGGCCTGCGATCTAGTTCATGACACGATGGTGGATCATATTGAGCGGTCGCGGCGAGGCCGAGAGCACGTACCGCAATGAAGTTAAAGACATCATTCCACTGGTTCTGGAGGTGGTGACTGAAGCCAAGGTAACCCCCATCTTGGGCGTGGAGACAGCGACCAATAGCTGGCTGCGCGAAAAACCGCGGGAAGATCCCCGGGAGATGGAGCAGGTTCTTACGTCGCAAGATGTGCATCAGAAGCTCGCGCTGACGGGTACTAAGCGTCACGATCTTTGACTGAATCGGGCATGAGCTGAAGTCGAGGGACTGCTGTCGAACCCGTTCTTGTTCTGCATGCTCGAGTTCACGGGCAAGATCGAGATACGAGCTATCGTGAAAGTGCACAACAGGCCGCGGCGTTTCCATGTGCGTGGCAAAGTCTACAGTTTTGAAGAATGGGTGATCTACAAGAGAAACATGGGAAAATCGTGTCAGTGCGCCCGCACTACACAACGGGCCTTCATGGCAAGGCACTGACCTTTGATCTGCTCGATCGACAGCCTCTTGGAGGGCTCCTTCTGGAGCAGTCCCTCGATCAACGCCCGGGCATCGTCCGAGAGGAAACCAGGCAAGTGGTAGGCGCCATGCTGAACGCGGAGGAACGTGAGATAGGCGCTGCCACCGCTGAAGGGGCTCTCCCCCGCGAGCATCTGGAAGGCAATGCACCCCAGCGCCCAGAGGTCGCTGCTCGCGTCGACCTCCTTATTGTCCACCGTCTCGGGGGACATGTACTCGGGGGTGCCGACGAAGTTGGGGCCGTTGAGTGCCGTGTTGCCGAGGTCCTTGGCCGTGCCAAAGTCGACGAGCCTCAAGTGGCCGTCCCCGGCGGAGACGACCATGTTCTCGGGCTTGAGGTCCCGATGGATGATCTGATTCGCATGGAGGTACTCGATGGCATTGACAATGTCAGCGAGGTAAAAGCGTGCGAGGTCCTCGTGGATACCGACTTGCGTGCCTTCGTGCACCAAGTGGTTGAGCAACTCCCCTCCCTCGATGTACTCGAGGAGAAAGTAGAGATTCTCATGATCCTGCATGCGATCCACACAGAGTGACCACGGCGACACAGTGAGGGGCGGGTCGAGTCCAAGCTGAGATGGGCCACAAGGACCGACCTGGAACGTCTGGTAGAGGCGGATGACGTTGGGGTGGCGAAGCTTGTTCAGGACCTCCTTCTCCATGTTGATCTCATTGAAGATATTGGGGTGGCGGATCTTGAGCCGCTTGACGCGCTGCTTCTCGATGACCTTGAGCGCAAAGACCTCGCCCGTGGCCTTGTGCGTCGCGAGCATGATCCGCGAGAAGTTGCCCTCGCCGATCTGCCGCCCGAGGGCGAACTCGTCGATCGTTGGCTTCTCAGCCCGCTCCTTGACTGTGAGCCGTATCCCATTGGATAATCAGGCAGGCGACCAGCGACGTGCATGGGTGCAATGTGCGTGCGTACCGCTTTCGCTGCTGCTCATCAAGCTACTGCGTTCTCAGATCCTCTTCGTGGACGCTCGTCGGCAAGTTCGGCGTCGTCCTCGTTGGGTCACCCTAAGCGGTGCAGACTCTTCATACGTTCTGTGGAAGCATTTGACATTTACGCTGGTTACATACTTGACGTGGGGGTACGTACTCGAGCTTCGGCTCCCCTGCGTTGGCCAATCGCATGGGCGTTTTTCAATCCAATATGCGGCAGCGGAGGTTGAATGGGACGTTTTTTTCCGGTTGCCAATTTGGGGGCGAGCCAAAACGGGCATCCGCCCGAAAAAGGCCGCCCAAGTGGAGAACAAAACACACTGTTCTCGAGGCCCAAAGAGCATCGACGGCGGCCACTCTGTGACTCGGGTTGGGTTACCACTCGGTCGAGACGACCAGCGAGCGGCACGCGCCTGTGGTTTTGTTGGGGAAGCGACGGACGCCAGAGAAGCCAGCGGAGTTTCAATCCCTTTCCGCGCCGGAACGACGATCGAGCAGGTGGGTGCGGCGTGGTCTAACCACGATGGTGATGGCGGAGTGGGGAGAGGAGGAGGAGGAGGAGGAGGAGGAGGGGAGAAGGGAGGAGGAGATAGATCCCTTCTTGCTTTCCTCTCCCATACGTCGCCCCTGCCCGTTGGTGCCTCGTTGATACCGACCTCCGCCATCAGCCCACGGTGGATGGACGCTGGATCCTCGGGACTGTGGAAATCTGAATCTGCTCCCGTGCGAATGTAGCCATGGCCCGCCACGAGAACCCGTTCGACATGCAGATCAAGCTGCTGATGATTGGCGACAGCGGTGCGTGTGTGCTGCACGCACGTGGGGAGATACGAGTATGCTCTGTGGTGGCGAATGGATAAGTGACGCCGTGCATGGACCGCTTTTCGCCCTCTAGGCGTCGGCAAGACGTGCCTCCTGCTGCGCTATGCCAATGATTCGTTCTCGCCGACGTTTATCACGACCATCGGCATCGACTTCAAGATCAAGAACATCGAGCTCGATAACAAGAAGGTCAAGCTCCAGATCTGGGACACGGCCGGCCAGGAGCGCTTCCGCACGATCACGACGTCGTACTTTCGCGGGGCCCAGGGCATCCTCCTCGTGTACGATGTCACGGACCGCGCGTCCTTTCAGAGCATCAGAAATTGGGTGGGGCAGATCCAGCAGCACGCCGACGTCCACGTCAACAAGATTTTGATCGGCAACAAGTGCGATATGACGGATGACAAGGTGGTCAGTACGGAGGAGGGCCAGGCACTAGCAGATGAGTACGGTGTGAAGTTTTTCGAGACGAGCGCCAAGAACAACATCAACGTCGAAAGTGGATTTATCGAGATTGCGCGTGAAGTCAAAAACCGGCTGATGGAAGAAGGCGGCCCGCACAAGAAGGACGGTGTCAACCTCAATGCCAAGCCAACACAAGCCAAGAAGGGCTGCTGCTAAGTCTCGAAACCGAGGTGGCGCCATCGGCCCCAGCTCCGCTGGTGACGTCAGATACGCCTTGCGATGGCATGCATGGCTCCCCGCAAATCCCAATTTTTTTTATGAGCAGGAACGTATCTGGGGCACCTCTAATCTAGCGAAAGTGCTATCGCCGTGATGTGAGGACCAGTTGGAGACCGGCCTGGCGCCACGGCCGCAGGAGTGAGCCTTTGTTGTCGGTCGATGCTCCTGCTGTCGTAGAATGCTTTGTTGACGATCTCTAGTGCGCTTCAATTCATATTTCTTTATCTTATCGATCCTTTCCCAGAGTTCTACTCGAGTTCTCGCTGCCACACTCGAAATGAATTGTCGGTGGACACAGTCAAGGCGAGTCGCCCGTCGTAGTTGAACCCGCAGTTGAACACATCTTCCTCGTGACCGCGAAGTACTTGGAGGCACTCACCCGAAAAAGGATTCCACAGTCGCGCGGTGCTGTCGGCACTGGCTGAGAGCAATTGCGAGCCCTGCATATTGAAGCTGACCTTGTTGATCCCCTTACTATGCCCGGTAAGCACAGATCTCCGTGTTCCAGTCAGTGTGTCGTATACAAACGCGCTGCCGTCCTGCCCACTCGTTGCCAGGAGAGCGCCAGTGGCGTTGAAGGCAGCATCCGTGACCTCGCCGCGGTGATCGCGAAGGTCAAATAGACAACGACCTGTCCGCACGTCCCACACTTTGCACGTGTGATCGGCCGAGGCGGAGAGCAGGAGGTTGGACTGAAAGTCGAAATGGACCGTCGAGATGTCCGCCCCATGCTCTTCGAGCGCCCGAAAGCACGCACCATAGCGTACGTCCCAGATCCGCACGGTCGCATCGCAGGAGCCCGTGGCCACGAGGCGATGGGAACCGTCGTACGCCAGACAGGAAACCTCGGCAGTGTGCCCAACCAACGCACAGAGTTCCTGTTCAGTGGCAATATCCCAGAGGATAGCCGTGCAATCCATTGAGGCGCTTGCAAATGCATCCCCCGTTGGATTGAATGCAACTGCGACGACCTCACCCTCGTGGCTCCGGTAGACGCCCACGGATCGTCGACTCTGCACATCCCAGATTCGACATGTCTTGTCAAACGATCCCGAGAGCAGCCGCGTGGCGTGGGGCCGATTGAACGCAAGGCAAAACACAACGCCGTCGTGGCCGGTGAGGGTGTTCTTCTCGTCTTGCTGCATAATTGCCAGCGTCGTGGGCTTCTCGAGGGGTCGGAGGAGGCGGATCGTCTTGTCATACCCGCATGTGGCGGCGAGGCTCGCACTCTTGGTCCAGGCGGCATTGCACATCGGGGACTGATGCGGACGGAGGACAACGGGCTGGTGGAAGGGATCGCGCTCGGTGGCCTCGAGGAGCTGCTTCTCCACGAGTCGATGGAGGAGCTCCTTGAGCTTGGGGACAATCGCCCGGGTCAGCAGACGCTCCTTGTCCAGGAGCTGCTGGGTCACGAGCTGGAGGTTCGACTCAGCGCTGATGTGCAAGAGGTCGATGGTCTTGCGTTGGAGCTGCCCGCCCGAGGTCACATACTCCAGCCGCAGCCCCGGGGGGTAGTACCGGAGGTACAGGCGGCGAAGTTGCATGTGGCGGGCGATCGACGGCGGTGACAGGGGCGGCGGCAGTCACGGTGGCGCCAATGCTGTTGCCCATGTCACTCTTGCGGATGCCACGAATTGGGTACACTAAAATAACATGCAGAGGGCGCTTTATTCGGATGGCCTCCGATAACGCTAACTGAAGTAGCACCATCATTCCGACGAACCTCTTTTATCCAATACTGATATCGCTTAGAAGAGGGCGGCGTTGCTCCAGGGTCCATCGACCCGAACCCCGAGGAAACCGTGTGTCGGATCATTGTGATTACGCTGCTCGTGTTGCCCAGGAACGCAGGTAGCGACCCGCGAGTGATCGTCATCCTCCCTGCAGGCCGATGCGCGAGGCCTCCTCGACGCCCATGAACCCTCACAACATGCCCCTCGGCATCGCCCGAAAGCCCGACGACGGCGCGCCGCGGTCCAAGGATGTCTCGGCCCTGGACCTTATGCAGAGTACGTGTGCGTGTGAGGGAATTGTGGCGTCCGAGGCAGCGACTGAGGCGACGATGATGTCTATCCTCTCTCCAGCTCTCGCGCTGACGAGCGCCGGGCGGCCGACGCTGTATGGCGGCGAGGTCGAGATCTACTGCGAGGAGAACATCAGCCTCTACGACCACAGCGACAAGACCCAGTACCAGCGCGGCCGGTGCTCTCTCACGACCCATCGGATCTTTTACATCGACGACAGCGTCCAGCCCCCGACGGCGCTCTTCCTCCCGCTGGAGTGGATCACCCGGCTCTCCAAAGAGGCCGGTTTCCTCGCCCGGTCGGCGAAGATCCGCATCGACGTGGTGCTCCCGAACCCCCCACTCATGACCTCGTACCTCAAGCTCTCGTTCAAGGACGGCGGCCGTGACGATTTTTACAATCCACTGGAGGCGGCCTTGACCCGCAAGGCGTGGAAGGACACGCAGCCCAGTCACATGGCCGATCGACGACTCCAGAAGCGCGAGTTTACCGCCGCGGATGCGGGGATCGCCGGGATCCTCCGACGACAGAAGGAAGCACAAAAGGAGTCGTCGGATCTCGCGGCAACGGCATTCTCGGACCTCACAAACCTCATGGAAAAGGCCCGAGATATGGTGCGTCGTTGGGTCTCAAAGCGTGCGATTCTGTTATCAAAGGAGTGACTGATGCTGGTTGTGTCATGTGCCAACAACGTCAAGGTCGGACTGATTGAGCGATATGTCGACACGATGAAGGCCGCTGAGGCCTCCAACTCCAGCAACGAGTTGACGAAAGAAGATGAGATCACACGGCTCAGCTCGCTGATGCTGGACATGGGCATCATCAGCCCTGTGACGCGGGAGAACGCTGGAAGTGCCTACTACGAACAACTCGCTCGTCAACTTGCCGAGTTCCTGGACAAGATCATGCCCCAGAATGCTGGAATTATGACTCTATCGGACATTTTCTGTGTGTTCAACCGCGCACGAGGCGTCGAACTCGTCTCCCCTGATGATCTCTACCAGGCCGCTGCACAACAAAAGCGACTGCGACTGGGCTACCACTTGCGAAAGTTTGAAGGCGGCTTGCTCGTGCTGCAGTCCGGTTCGTATGATGTCGCTCATTTCACACCAGGTACTTGTCCTGACAATCGGATTCGTTGCAGACTCTCATCGAGAAGATCGGGTGGCAGAACGGCTCGAGAAGATGGCCCAGACCTCGAGCGACGGATTCATCACACCTTCCGACGTCACAATCGAGCTTCACACATCATATCCCCTGGCGTGGGAATACCTCCGAGTATGCCCATGTGGTTTTGATGTAGATGTGAGAGAAGCTGGGACTGATCGCTGGTTTCCTCATGATCAGGTTGCAGAAAATCTCCAAAAGCTATGCCGAGACGAGACTTTTGAAGGCACCAACTTCTATCCAAATCTTTTTCCGACATTCGATGTCCACAATGAAGAGAAGACGACAAGAGAAGCATAGCTCGCAGGATCGTGCATTGTTCGATTTCCAGTTTTGCAGGTCACACGTATGTGTCATAAATTATCTGGGTGCAGTGCCTATTCCTATGAGCCTTGATTGCCGCTGACTGAGCGCTCCTGAGACCGCTGGCGATGCATCTTTCGGACCGTCTTGAGTATACCGCACACCTACATTGTCACCGTTACCCAAAATTCAGCTTCCACACAGCAGCAAGTCATTTGCAGTGCTCGACGAACCCGTTGGTCAAATTCCTCCGGGACTACCGGAGCGTCGAAGCGAACCATCGTCGAATCGCACACCAGCTCATCGTCGCCTGCTTGGTTGGAGTTCGCTGGCCCATCCAATGCTCGATCGCCCCCTTCGTGTGAAACCCTTGCACTGAGGAGATTCCGGTCGAGAATCTCGAGCATCCGCGACTCCGTGATCTTCTCCTTGAGCCGGCGTTGAAATACCTGACTCTTCCGCAAACCAAGCCGGCGAGTTGCATCGGGCGAGGCGCACGTGGGACTAGCGCCACCCGCATCCTGAGGCTCGGCGTCCATTGTATATCACCAACGAGCTGCTTCAGTGGATGCTCAGCTCAAAGGGGAATGGATGCGTGACTGCTGCTGTGGTCTAGTGGTGCTTAGAATAGGCTCGCTGTGGGTCATCTGATCCCCAAACGAACGACGATGCATGATGCGAACAGTGCACTAAGACCTCCATCACGAGATCCAGGGACTCCGAGGAATGCCATGCGCCGGCCTTCTCGCGCTTTTCCAGCAGGTCGAAGTTGTGATCGTTTTCTGGTCGTGACTTGAGATGTGGGACATGTTCAAGATGTGCAGCAAGATTGGCAACAAACTGTTGCCAACAATCCACCTAAACTAAAGTGGTCCACACTAAACTCCCAGTTATGAGAGCACCCCGTGGATGCCGAGCGTTGAAGCACAACGCCAAACGAACAAGGGCCCGAGACCTCGGAACTCGGAACACGCGGCGCCCATGGAGTTCCTCGCGGAGGAGAACGACTGCGGACAGACGTTGCTGCGGCTCGTTAGCCGCGGGAGCGCGATCATCGCCGAGTTGCTGCGGCTCTCACAGAACATCCCCGGGTACGTGGGCTCGACTTCACGATGGCCCCGATCGAGAGGCTCATACGCATGGCAATCGGGGGGTGGGCACTGTGGGTATGCGCGATGACAGAGTCTTCATGGGGTCGTCGTTTGTGGAGGACCCCGAGCAGCGCAAGTACCTGAGTATCCTCTTTGACTTCGCGTACCTCAAGAATCCCGAGGACTTTGAGAACATGGTCAACAGCAACACCGAGTTATTGGACATTGACGACGAGTTCATGGACAACCACGCTGACATCTTGGATCGCTTTTATCAGCTCTTTGATGGCATCTACAAGGTGCGAAAGTGGATGTGCCTTTGATCCCCCCCCCAACAAACCCTTTGCGGTGCTAACAGGTCCCGTTCCATGATTTGACAGTACATCAGCGACTATCTGGAATTCTTGGAAAACCTCGAGAAGGGCTACTTTATCCAGCATACACCTGCCAACATCCTTCTTGACACAGACGGTGCGCAGCTAATGTGCGAGGCCTTGTACCTTTACGGTGTCATTTTGTTGCTTCTTGATCGAAAGATCCCTGGTCCGACCCGTGAGAAGATGGTGATTGCATTTTTTCGTAGCAAGGGGGAGTCTGCTCTCGAAAACATCGATGAGGTGTGCAAGCTTTGCCGTGTGACAGGATACTTGCCTGGGCAGCCAAAGCCGCCGCAGTATCCGGAACGCTATTTCAAACGCTTTGCCCCACCCGAGGAAGTGGTCAGTATGGTCATCGGCAAATTACAATCCGACGATGTGTATCTCCAAGAACCAAGCTTCCCCCACCGCAATCATCGAAGCACACGACTGGCCGCCCAAGCATCCATGCTCTTTGTGATACTGTTCTTTGCCCCAGATATTCTCATTCACGAGAAAGCAAGTATGAGAGAAATCGTTGACCGGCACTTCAACGACAACTTCATCATCACGACATACATGGGAGCGGTCGCGGACTTGTCACTCGAGTGGGCGGCTTACCCAGCAGCCCGCCTCGCCCTTGCCAACACCCTGGAGCCATCAAATATAGCGCATATCACCAAGAAGAAAGCGCAACAGACACAGAAGTCGATTGAAGAGTTGCAATACTTCTTGACGGAAGGAGTTCTGACAGATCAATATGTGCTGGAGAATCTGGATCCGCTCTTGAATTGCATACGGCATGCCAATGTCACGATCCGGTGGACGTTTTTGCACAGCCGGATGCAACCAGTGATCCCTATGATGAACAATTCCAAGGACCAGCGCGAAATATTTGACAAAGGCACCGATCCAGACAACTTGATCACGCTACTACTCAAAGTATCTCAATTGGAGTGGAAACTCAAGCAGATGTTTGTGATGTTGTTGGAGACAAAAGAGGAGCGATGGAGACGATGTGTGAAGGAGACTTCAGAGCGAATGATCGAGCTGAGTGAGTACTTCTCCGGTGAGAAGCCTTTAACTCGCGTCGAACGCAATGAAGACTTATTGAATTGGTTCAAGGACCTCTCTGAAAAGGTCAATAGCTTAGATTACATCGACCATGTGAAGGCTGGCCGCAGGATTAAACGTCTTATTGAAGCGCTCGGGCATGTAGAGCAGTTTGATCAAATTGACACAAACCTTCAAGTCAAGGCTTATCTAGAAGAGTCTCGCGATTTTCTGACGGAAATGGTTCGCACAGTTCGAATTCGTGACGAAGTTATGGCGATCATCGAAAATGTCTCGGATCTTTCATACGCGTGGGAAATTATCAACGATTTCATGAAAATCCTGCACCAGAGGGTGAAAAACGATCCTTCGTCCGTCATTTTGTTGCGTGCGGTGTTTTTGAAGCTTGCGTCTATTCTCGATGTGCCATTGACTCGCATTCATCAATGCGGCTCTGGTGATGTCATTTCTGTGGCGGAATACTATTCTGGTGAGTTGGTTGATTATGTGCGTCGAGTCATGGAGGTTATTCCGCAGAGTGTCTTCCGCATTCTTGCTGGAATTATCAAGTTGCAGACCGACCACATGAAGCCAATTCCAGTCAAATTTGAGAATACTCTGCTCAAGAACCATGCACAATTGAACGAGCGATACCGTCTTGCTCGTGCAACAAATGAAGTTTCCAAGTATACCGAAGGTATTCTCGCAATGAAGAAGACGCTGCTGGGCATCATTGAAGTTGACCCGCGTCAGGTATTGGAAGATGGACTGCGCAAAGAGCTCGTTTATCGAGTGTCGAAAGCATTTCACGACACACTCATGTTTGAGAAAAATACTCCAGACGAGTGCCACGAAATATTTGTGGAGCTAGCTTCGACATTGGATGCCTACCGCTTATCGTTCGAGTACATTCAAGACTACATCAACATTTATGGCCTTCGGATGTGGCACGAAGAGCTCTCTCGAATCATCAACTACAATGTTGAACAAGAATGCAACCGATACCTGAAAAAGAAGGTATACGACCGTGCATCACAATACCAGAGCCGCGCGATCCCGATACCTCGTTTCCAACCTCCATCCGGTGATATGAGTGTCAATTTCATGGGTCGATTGATGCACTCTCTCTTCATCATGACCGACCCCCACACAACGATCTATTCTCCCCAGTGCATCGGTTGGTTTTCGGAAACTGGAAGTGAAGTCTGCGGTATTGGTGCGTTTTCCGTTCTTCACAAGAGCGTCGGCCTACTTGGACTTGCCGGACTTGATCGGATGCTTTCGTTCCGAATTGTGCACACTCTCAACAATCTGGTTAAATTCTGGGGAACTGCAGTGACGCCGTACTACCCTCTCTTGGATCAACTGTCAACTGCCTTGCTACCGGAATGGAAAATCCCGGAGCATTCGAGTAGGCTGTATGATGCGGCGCTCAAGAAGGTCGAGAAAATCATGAGCAAGTTGCTGAAGGCGGTGCTCATCATTGGCCAAGCAGCTCTAATTCGACGACAAATCTCCAGCGAATTGTCTTTTTCGAGTCGTTTGGATGCGAACCTTTTGTCATGCACCCTCGACACACTCAACCAGTCGTTGTTGAACGACATTCGCGCGCACTATCGCGACCCGAAGAACAAGCCGTACCCAGGTTCTGACTCTAATCCAATCTTGGTTGAATTGAACAAGTATTTGGAGAACATTGGTGCTAATGATCCTTTTCAGAAGATTTACGTGACTGTTGATGCTCCTCTTGAAGGCCTTGCTGCGATGTTCATGCTCTTTGTCATCGCGTACATGCCGAAGCTTCAGTACGACCGCAATTTTGGTGCTCTCGCACGTGTTGGGAAGAATCCCATTGACGGCGAGCCATTGCTCCTGGGCATCTTGACTATTTTCAAGCAGTTTCATCCGTCGTACACGGACAAATTTCTGGCGTATTTGGGCCAGTACGTCCGCACCAAGGTCAACGACATCTTCACGAAGGACCAAAGGGGTAAGGGCGTGACCGAGCTGCCGGTTGAAGTCGTCAACACGTTGATCTTCATGCTCGAGTACGCTCGGTGCTCCAAGATCCAACGGACGTCCCTCGACAGCCTCGTCCCGGCGTACGTTTTTGACGCCATCCAAGTGTAAGGCCTTGGGTGCCTGGTCGACCTCACTCCATTTCGAGCACGCTTGTTGTTGATCGTGTCTGCAGTGGAGTGAAGCCGACGAGCCCCCAGCGTAAACACGAGAAATTGACCCATTCATTTTCACCCTACAATTACTTAATTTCCCTGCATCAACGCTACATGTTCGTCTACTTGGACCTCACAACATTAAGTTCCGTGTCTGCTTGACATAGCTGGAGCGACGAGCAAAAACAAAGGGGCCCCTCCTCCAATTATTTGACAGCCAATTCGCATCGTGAACTCCCTGGGGATCACCATTCTGGTTGGCTCACGAATGAACTTTCCTAGTTGCTCGAAGCGAGAGTCGGAAAACCGACGCCGTGGATATTATGTGCAGTGTACGAAGAGGGCGAGTCGCGACGTGTGACGTCACGCGTCTGCAATGTTGATTCTAAGATCCCACGGACGTGCACTCAATATGTTCGACCCGCGGATGGAGGTTGGAGTACTGTTTGGACATGTCGTGGATTATTTTGTTCTTTTCACACATGTGCTGCACTCTTTTCGATCAAGCGGCTGATGTTACGTGGTGGAGGGGCCCACGCCTTTTTGCGACGACTCGGGGCTCACGAGGATGGCAGTGACGAGCAGTGATCAAGATGTTTACAACGATGAAGGATTGTACTGGCACTCTTAATCTTCCCAGCGGAGTACTTTGCTGCATGCATGCACCATCATTGCTGCACCATCGAGGGCTCATGCATTCGCACACGCACTAAAAACGACATCTCAATCGTTCGACATTGCCGTGGATGCGACTGCCACCCGCATCCTGTGATCTCACCAGGAGCCGGCCGTAGAAGATGAAAACAAAAAAAACAATCTTCACCAATGCAATGCGGAAATCAAGAGGCGGGCCTTCACCCCATTTCCTGGGGTCGATCGCATCGAAGACTCACGTCGTTCATAATCATCGATGAAGGTCCCCAATTACCGAAAAACGACCACAGGTGGAGAACCGAATGAGTCCGTGCATCGAGCCCGTAATGCATGTGTCGGTGACTGACTGGCACGCGTCAACGAGCCCATCAATGAGCAGGGGAGGAAGGCACTCAACAACTTCATTCGCGACGTCACCGACTTCGAGAGCTCACGCGGCAGCTTGCGCGATGGCCACATTGCGTGAGTACTCGATGTGAGGAGGCTCGATTGAATTCGTCTTCGCAACCCCCTCAAGGGTCAATGTCGTGATGTGCTGAATGGCAAATCATCGCACCAGCGGTGACGGGGGGGGGG